>PISX010002817.1:67057-150604 GCA_004024625.1 Mellivora capensis | reverse complement strand
TAAAACTGAATTTTTAATTTATTTCTAGTTTTTTTTTCTTAGTAATATACACCAAGGCAAATATTGCTCATTTATTTTGCATAGGATATTTGCACATTATTAAATTGGTTTATATGAGCTCAAGATTTTTTTTTCAATTTTTAATACAAATCCTTGTAAATGCAATTGCTTAGATTTCAAAAGCAAAAATAATTAAAACAACTAAAAACCAAAAAAAAACTAAAAAAAAAAAAAGTCACAGGTTTCAGTATACGTCACAGTCTGTCATTTTGGAAGCCAAAAAAAAAAAAAAAAAAGAATTGGAGGTGAACTTTCTGTGATTATAATTAACTCCTAAAAGGGTCACAGGACATGTGAATTCACTACAAATCCGAGATTTCATCATAGAGAGATCTAACATTGCTATTAATAACCTCTAAAAAATAATGCATATTTTGGGCATCTTGTGATCATTTCCACATAAATTTTAGCCTCCCAGACTTCTCTCATTCACAGATAACCTCACAATCTCTACCATATTTAAATACCATGTTATATTGTTTTCTTATTTTCTCTAAAAATTTTTATTTTCAATTAAATTTACTTTTAGAGTACAACTTTATATCGCTACCATAAATGGAAAACTGGTATCATTTGTCATAAATAAGTTGACCATATTTTTTTCTATACACAATAATAAATTCATAATGTATACTCGGCATGCATACTCAGGGAATACTGAATTATATAGCCTCCATCCTTCCCCCTTTTCCTTTCACAAATATTGGGGCACAAGAAAAGTCAAATCCGCATTGGAAATTGGGACACATAGATGATACCAGGCTGTTCTCTTTCTAAGGGACAAAAGGACCACCTCCAAACTTGCCTGAATCTGCCTTGAGCTGGCAATGAAGAAAGAAGGCAGACTGAGAAAGGGTCTGTCTGCAGCCAGAGATTGTGTCCTGAGAGGGGCGCATGCCTCACGAGCCCTGTGTTGTCAACCTGCCCTGAAGACTCCACACTGGCAAGAACAGGGGTGAAGCCCAATCTTTGCAGCCTGAGGTTTGGGGACCTCTCAGAGCAATGACTGACTCTATTTTCTTTTTCATTTTGTTTCCTCTTACAGTTTTAACCCTCTCCTACCAACTTATCTTCCTCCAAGCTCTATCTGTGTTAACATAGGTGTGGTAGGAGACTAATAGCACACCTATCTTTCCCTCCTGAAGTTAGAACCAAGACCTAGGAGCCAGACATACGGTGATGGAAATACCAGATTTGCTACTGATGAAGGTAAGCCAGAGAAAAGGGCTACCGTCTATGGCCAAGTAGACTTCTTCCTACATTCCCTGTGATCTGATCATTCCCACCCAGTCACTGGCACATTTAGTTAAAAACAAGCCTCTCCTGGCAGGGGTATAGACTGCCAGCCCTACGAAAAAGAAAAAAAAAAAAAAAAAAGCCTGTTACAGACAGGCTGGCTCTGTAGGTGAGAACACAGAAGGCTCCCAGGCAAGCAAGCTCAAGTCCTGCTCAATTCACTAGTCAGATGAGTCAGTCTTTGTGACTTGAAGAACAGTTAAGTGAGGGAGTCAGAGAGAAGCTGGAAGTGACCCTCCCATACTCCTTCCTCCCGAGAAGTCAAGTTCCCTCCCTTTTATGGAAACATGAGAAGTACAGGATGTTATCCCTTAACGATGACCTCCTATTGCTTCCTCCTATAGTGACCAAGTGTCAGAGGATGAACTTTGGGACCCTTTGTCAAATGGAGCAGGCAATGGAAGTGTGTATTGGCAGCCAGAATCAACATGCAAAGATTTCCCAGGTAATTGCTAGGCGATGGCTGCCATTGGGCCTCTTGTTAACCAGCAAAGTGGCCAAAACTGGGCATATTCTTGCCTCTCTTGGTAAAATATTTCCTCCTCTAGCCCCTGTAGCCATGTGCCAGTTCTGGTGCCTTGAGCCTTGGATACCCCAACAAATCTCGCCTTTCCCCACTGTGCCCAGCAGCAGAATCTGCCTCCAAGTCTGCCTGTAAGTAAACCTTACCTTCCATTCGGTTCTGTAGTCTTACCCGGAAGCATGCAGTCTCATCATCTGAGTAAAACACTAGGGTGTTAATAATGGTAGGGTTTATTTATATTTTATTTTAAAATAGCAGTTTTTAGACCTCTCATAAAGAATATGTATAAGAAAATATCAGAGGAACTCCTCTGGTTTCTCTCTGTTCTTTCTGTTAACTCTCTGCTCCCTGGCTGGTGCTGCTACAGGTGCATGTCACATTTGCTTCTGAAAGCCTGCCAGCTTTTTTATTAGCCATCTCAACTTCCCACATCTGCTTATATCTTTACACCCAGAGGATCACTTAAGCCATTATCAGCTATAGCCTCAGTACATTTACACAAGGCCTAAGTCACAATACGATGGGACCTCTAGCAAGTCACATACTGGAAGTCGGAATTGCATATGTAAATTGGCATAAATATACATACGAAGGCCAAAACAACCTTGAAGAAAAAAAAAATGACTATGGAGGCCCCAGACTATCTGATTTTAAGATGATTTTTAAAATGATAGTGATCAAGAGAGTATGTATGGTATTAGTATCAGAATAGACAAATCTATGGAACATAATAGAGTTCAGATATAGGCCCTACATATATGGACAGCTGACTTTATATTTATATAATTTAGTTTATATAAAATAATTTATATATTTATATATAATTTATATATATAAATATAATTTTATATACAATTTATATATATATTAAAATAAATTAAAATAATTAAAATAAATTAAAAAAATTTATTATTGAAGTATAATTGGAATGCCACATTATATTAGTTGCAGGTGTACAACATATGGGTTCAACAATTCTTTTTTTTTTTTTTTTTTAAGATTTTATCTATTTGTGAGAGAGAGAGAGAACACAAGCAGGGGAAACAGGGGGAGTGGCAGGCCAAGGAAGAAGCAGGCTCCTTGCCAAGCAAGCCTCCTGATACAGGAGTCAATCCCAGACTCTGGGATCATGACCTGAGCCAAAGGCAGCTGCTTAACCGATTGAGCCACCCAGGTGACCCAATTCAACAATTCTATACATTACTCAGTACTCACCACAGTAAGTCACCATCTGTCACCAATGTTATTACAATATTATAGACTACATTTCCTATGCTGTACTTTACATCTCCCTGATTTATTTATTTTATAACTGGAAGTTTGTATCTCTCAATCCTTGTCATCAATTGTGCCCATTCCCGCCCACCCACCTCACTTGTGGCAACCACCAATTTGTTCCCTGTGTTTGAATCATTTATTTCTTAGTTTGTGTTGATTTTTTAGATTCCATATATAAATGAAATCATATGATATTTGTCTATCTCTGATGCACAACTGTTGCTTGCACACATATGTCAGTTGATGCCCATCACTGACTAAAATCTTACTTGGGCTTTCAACCAGAATACCTCCGTGTGCCCTCTCTGTGTAGCCTGGTCTTCCTCACAACATGGTGGCTGTGTTCCCAGGGTGAGCTTTCAGTGAGAGAGCCAGGTGGGACCCGTATCTGTGTCACTCTTTCTGACATGGCTTCAGTGTCATTTCTGCTGCATTCTGTGCTTTGAGGCAACCCCAAAGTCACACTCCATTTCAAGGAGAGGGGAAATTGAGTCTACCTCTTGATGGGGGTGTGACAATGGTTTGTTTGTTTTTTAAGATTTTATTTATTTATTTGTCAGAGAGAGAGTGAGAGAGAGTGAGCACAGGCAAGCAGAGTGGCAGGCAGAGGCCGAGGGAGAAGCAGGCTCCCCGCCGAGCAAGGAGCCCGATGTGGGACTCGATCCCAGGACGCTGGGATCATGACCTGAGCCGAAGGCAGCCGCTTAATCAACTGAGCCACCCAGGCATCCCGTGACAATGGTTTTGAAGAGCATGTGGGATGGGAAATAACAGCAGAAACGTGTCATGATTAAATTACGAAAACTTGTAAGTGACTGAGTATTCAGAATTGTCTGTGACTCCAAAGCTCTGATTATGATCCAGATAGTTATCTTACTTTGTGACTTTGGAAACTGTTAATATTACATTGTCAATTCCTATTGCCATAGTCATGAACACATTACAGATAACTCACATTCGCTGTGTTTCAGATACTGTACCAGGAATCTTCTATGTTCTATTTTATTTAATCCAAATAAGGTGGTTTTCCCAATTATCTACTACTACATAACAAACCATACCAAAACTTAATGGCTTAAAATAAGGACAGAATTTACTTTGTTCGCATGCTCACAAACCTGAGTTTAGGCAGGTCTTGGCAGGGAGAGCTCATCCTGACTTCAATCAGCAACAGCTGATTTTTTTTTTAAACATATGTAGATACTGTTGTAGTGCATTAGATATTAATTCATTTTAGGGCATTTTAAGAATTCTTGGTAGCTTTTTACCTATGAAAAGGAAATAGCATTTTCCAGGAAGCAGAGGTAAGAGTGTAAGATGTGTGGAGAACAGCATGGACTGCAACGTCTGAAGGGGAAGCAGGGAAACCAAAGCTGGAAAAAATGGGCTCAAAAAGCAAGCAGGGGAGCATCTGGGTGGCTCAGTGGGTTAAAGCCTCTGCCTTCGGCTCAGGTCATGGTCTCAGGGTCCTGGGATGGAGTCCTGCATAGGGCTGTCTGCTCAGCAGGGAGCCTGCTTCCTCCTCCTCTCTCTCTCTGCCTGCCTCTCTGTCTACTTGTGATCTCTGTCTGTCAAATAAATAAATAAAATATTTTTTAAAAAAGCAAATAGGACTATGTCAGAATCAGGTGAAGAACTTAGACCCTACCCTGAGGGCAACAAGGGCCACTGAGAGGTCTTAAGGAAGGAAGTGATATGGGGTTCAGATCTGATTTTTAAATGACCACTTTGGCTTCTGTGTTGAGCATTTAAAAGCACGGGATTTGGAGTGATATGTCAATCCTAATCTACCCACTTACTGAATAAACTAGGATTTGCTTGGAATATAGTGTACTCTTTCAACCTGAAGATAGAGGTATTTTCTAATATAAGAAAGCTGTTTTTTCTTTTGATATCTGCAGCTATGGTTTTTTAAGCACTTCTAGTGTCTTATTGAATGTGCACAGATTTAAGTCCAGTTCCTGATTTCCAACTAACAGATGTGCACATGTGTTTCAGTGAGACCCAGTATTTTCTAATCCACCTGAATTCATCAGGATGGACAAGGCTATGCAGTGGTGACAAATAAACCCTGATGTATCCGTGGTTTAACACAATAAAGGTTTATTTACTGCCTGTCTGAAAGTCTGAAACAGGTTGAGAAACTTTACTTTATAAACATGTCATCTGAAACACATAGCAGTTGGAGGATATTACAAGGTGAGTTAAAGCCAGGTCCGGAAGTGGCTTCTTTCATTTCTACCCACATCCTCTTGGCCAGAATTCAGTTACAGGCTCTAATCTAGCTGCCAAGGCAGCTGGAAAATGTAGGGGTGCACATAGGTATTTGATAAGCATTGGTGTTTTCTGTCACCTCCCTCCCTGCCCAGATTTTCTGATATTCTCAACCAGTTGAGGTTAAGATCCTCATAATGAACTGAAGCAAAATCTTTTTTATTTCAAATTCTGCCTGTAGTGTATTATTTCTGAGGACTAGGTCTCTTGGATGAACAGCCCCATTACCAGGACGACCCCTACTTAGATTTCTTATATCTGGGAGTTCATTATGGTTTTTTTGTTAGATTTAGACCCATTCAGTCTGGAAACTTCATTAAAAGTGAAAAATCATTTTCAATTTTAATTGTTAATTTAGCTTGTTTACTAAGGTCAAAATAAAGCAGAAACACTTGCCATATTTTAGATTTGATTTAGTGTTGTTTCCTTTTTTTAAGAAAAATTTTTAAAGAGAATTATTCTTCTTAAAAAGTACAGATTCAGGCTAGAAGAACTATCTTTAATGACAAGGAAGAATGTGAAATCCAATATTTTACATCTTCTTTCCTTCTCCTCTTTAAGAAAAAAGAACAAAAACAGCCCAGAATATTACCTGTACAGGTGACTTAGAGAAATCTTATTTTCTGTCCTTTGAAGTTTGGGACACTGGCGTGACTGCAGGGAAACACAACCCAAATTATTTACCGTACTCACTGCATCTATTTTACTGTCATAACTGTGAATAAGAGAACATTTGGAAGCAATTACACTTAATTCCTTTTTAACCATCATTTTCCCAATAAACTGTTGAGGTTGGATTTTTTTGGTGTTTGGGATTCTATTCTGATAGTGTGTAGTTGTTTTTACATGGCCTGTGACTCTCAAATAGCTCATCAGCCATGGGAGGAGTGGACTCATCACACACGGTTCAATTTGCCCTTCACTGAGATATTTAATTTCCGCCCCAGGAGCCTTGCTCAGTTACATGGTATCTGACCTGGCGATGGCATCCTAGCAACTGGGTGGAAGATCATCTAACCCAAGCAACACTTGGGGGTAGAGGGCACAGGGAAATGTTAATCATTGACAGTGGTGGATTAGTGAAGCTGTGGAAGTGTACCCAGGCCACCGACCAACATCTCCTGGAGTCAATTGCCTTTTCATCTAAAGTGCATCCAGATGATATGGTTATCTGAAGACCTGAAAATAGGCTCATTTAATTATGCAATATTTCTAGTTGGGTCAAAAAGCAGCTTATAAAGCGGAATGATAATTAAATTTAACTTATTATTAGAATGAGTAATTTTCTAGGTAGCCATAACATTTTAAGTTCTGCAAAAAATAAAGCTACCGTTTAAATTTTAAATACTAGGTCCAACATACCATGATCATTAAAATGATCAAGGCTAATATTAAAGTATGTGTGCAGAGCCACTGCTCAAGTCATATTTGAGAGAGAGAGAGACATTCGCATTATTGTTAATAATAACAAAAATGTTAAGATCAGATATTATTACATAGGGCAAAAAGGAAACCCTATGTTTTCTCTGGGGTATGTGGAGGGGGCAGAGTATCTGAGGCTAAGCAAGAAGGCAACACTTATTAAACACCCACTAAGTGCCAGATATTTTACATACATTACCTTTGGGTGAGGTAGGTTTAATTATCATCCCCAATTTATAGATGGTGTAACTAAGACCTACGAGACAGTCCCCCTTGCTTGGGGGATGAAGCTGGGATTCAGAATCAGGTCTCCCTGGATCCCAAAGCCCTCTTTCTTTCCACTACATTGCACACCAGATCAAAAGCCTGAAGGGCAGGAAAAGAAGCCTGAATTGACCCAACAGGGCAGTTGGGAAGGAATGGGCAGTGGCAGAAAGGCCTGAAACAATGGGAACCAGAAGGAGGCACACCCGTTAACTACATTTTCATTCACTCCCAGTATTTCCCCCATCTTCCATTATAGGAAGTTAGCTTCTCAGCTGGAGCCTCCCAGTGTGAGTTGAAGAGCCTCAGAGAGAACTCATCCCAGAGAAGGGGGAAGCAGTGTGGTGCATTTGCCTGAGCTCCAAAGCCTTGGAGTCCGAGAAAGGTGAGCATTCTGAGTGATCTGAATCATTCCACCCCAATCTTTTTCCTTCCCTCTCTCCTTCCTCATGCACCAGACTTGTACTGAGGTCTAAAAGCCCTCCCTTGCTTCTTCTCTCTCTCCCAATAAATCTCTGGTACATCTAGTCTTACTTTGGCGTTAGCTTCATGCAGAAACTACGCTGACACAAAGGCATTGTCCCAACACCTTCTGCCATGTTATAGGCCATTAGGCAGCTCTAGCATATTGAGAGAAGGGAGCCTCGAGGGCCTAATGGTTGTAGGCTTGCTTTTTTTTTTTTAAATTAATTAATTAATTTTTTATTTCTTTTCAGCATAACAGTATTCATTGTTTTTGCACCACACCCAGTGCTCCATGCAATACGTGCCCTCCCTAATACCCACCACCTGGCTCCCCTAACCTCCCCCCCCCCCCCTTCAAAACCCCTCAGGTTGTTTTTCAGAGTCCATAGTCTCTCATGGTTCACCTCCCCTTCCAATTTCCCTCAACTCCCTTCTCCTCTCCATCTCCCCATGTCCTCCATGTTATCTGTTATGCTCCACAAATAAGTGAAACCATATGATAATTGATTCTCTCTGCTTGACTTATTTGTATAGGCTTGCTTTTAAATGTATGTGAGTCAGTCTTCATCCCAGGAGCTATAAGACATACCTGGGGGTGCTTTGGAGAAGGATGAGATACCAGATAAGCAGGTGGGGCACGATCCCATGAAACTTGGGCTGTGGCTATTTATGTAATCCCACTGGTGGCCATAGGCTGGTGAGATGATGAGGAAGACTAAGATTATAAATACATGACACAAATATCACACTGAAATGACAGTAACTGTTATCATAAGCCAGATGAACCCCTTGCTTAGTTTCTAAAGCAAGATTATTATAATTGTGTTGTATTTGTAGATTAGATAACATGGAAGTAAAATTTACTGCTTGCCAAATGCCAGGCACTATACTAAGCTCTTTATTTGATAATCAATATTCATTACTCTCTTCTTCTATGTTAACAGAACCCTGCTTTTGTTTGAGACCACAGTGAGCCAGCCCCAGGTAAGGGCTTCTATCACACAATCATGACATTGCTGTTCTTCATGGTCCCAGCTTCTTCTGCACTAAGAGGTGTCCACACAACACAGTTGTGTCCAGGAGACCTAAGCAGAAGTCTGTTGAGGTGGGAATGGAAGACTGAGCTATGAAAATGCTTCTCCTGGAAGACTGAATACAGGGGAAATCCCTCACCCTCTTTAGGTCTTTGCTTAAATGTTGTCTTCTCAGTAACACATACCCTGAACACCCTGTTTAAAACTGTAGAACCTGGGACGCCTGGGTGGCTCAGTTGGTTAAGCGGCTGCCTTCGGCTCAGGTCATGATCCCAGCGTCCTGGGATCGAGTCCCACATTGGGCTCCTTGCTCGGCAGGGAGCCTGCTTCTCCCTCTGCCTCTGCCTGCCACTCTGCCTGTGCTCGCTCGTTCTCGTGCTCTCTCTCTCTGACAAATAAATAAATAATAATAAAAAAAAGAAAACTGTAGAACCAGGCACAGTATGTAGGCACTCAAAATGGTTTTTTTTTTCCCTTTGGGAGAATGCATGAAAAAAATAGGGAAAATTACTGGACAGAGTGCAGAACAGAAAGCACAAATGTCCTGGGACAGGACTATGCCTGGTATGTTTGGTGAATTGGAGGAGGCCGGCAGGTCTGTGGTGGCATGATGTAGGGGAGGAGAGAGGGATGAAACCAGGGTGACAATGACAGCCTGATCAGATGAGGGCTTGTATGTCCCAAGAGAGCCTTTGGCTCATATTCTAAGTGACGCTGGAAGCCAAGGAAGAACTCTGAGAAGGACAGCTTCTGCCGTCCATTTAAAAGCATTGTCGGGGGGAGCCTGGGTGGCTCAGTTGGTTAAGCGTGGAACTTTGGGTTTTGGCTTAGGTCATGATCTTAGGGTTGTGAGATTGAGCCCTCTGTCAGGCTCTGTGCTCAGCATGGAGTGTTCAAGCCGTTGAGATTCTTCCTCTCCCTCTACTCTCCCTCCCCAATATTAAAAAATAAAATAAAATAAAAGTACTATCTGGCTGCTGCTGAGAGAGAGACTGAAGGGGGCCAAGTGGAAGCAAGGGGAACAGTTAGGAGGCTACTGCAAAAATCCAAGCTGGTGATGGCGATAGCTTGGACCAAGGCAGTAGCAGGGAGGAAGGAGAGAAGACCGGATTCTGGGTGTACTTTGAAGCTGCGGGCGACATGATTTGGTCACAGAGAGGGTATAGACTGTGAAAGAAAGAGAAAAATGATGGATGACATCAAGGCTTTTGCTTGAGCAGCTAACTGAAAGCAAGGTGATTGGGAGGAGTGCAGTGAGAATGGGTTTTGGAGGGAAATCTAGGCATTCAGTTTTGGATATGTTTAAATTTGAGATGCCCACTATATATCCATGTGGAGATATGAAGCAGTCAAATGGATGTACAGCTCTCGATTTTGTGGGAGGAGTTCATGCCAGGGATATATGTAGTATTTAAAGCTATGACACTGGATGTATTTATATAAGACATAAATATAGGGAGAGAGAGGAAGGATGGAAAATTACTTCCAGTGCAAGGCTGAGTCCTGGGACAATTCAATAACAATGGTACTAATATGTGTGGGGTGCTGCTGCCTTATACACAGGTGCTCATTTGCCCCTTGTAAAGCTTTGCAAGGTAAATACTCTCACCTGATGGGATAGGAGGGGAATATGTTTCACAGGAAAATTAATCTGTCCAAAGGCACAGAGGCTAATATCTAAGTGCTAATATCTACCTGACTTGAGGTAAATAACTTTGAGTTTAATGTCCTCCAGCAACTTAACTTATAAACCTTGGCGTCACCCTGTGTCTTGCATTCCCCGTCCAACCAGCCTTTCGTGTTTATTTTCACATTACGCTTCTGTAGAGCATGTGTTAGTCTCTTAACATGAACCACTAGTACTGCCTCCTAATAGGATTTCCTGTCTCCATCCCTTATCTTCCTAAAGTTAAAGCTGATTGTGTTACCTTCCTGCTTAGCCCTTCTATTAATTCCCCATTATCTGTAACCTCTAATCCAGCTTCTTTAGATGGGTTTCCCAGGGCCTTCACAATCTGGCTCCAAGCTACTTTTCAAGCCTCATCTCCTACTACTCTTCCCACAACCCCAACTCCCATGCCAGTCACTTTTCCTGTGACATTGAGCCTCTGGTTGAGACATGCCAAGCTCTTGGGCAACCGCTTCACATGCTCTTTCCTTCCTACGTCCATGTTGGTTAACCCCACAGTACAACATTGACTAGAAGACATGTTGGGGGTCATTGTGTTGTTCCACATCTCAGAAGAAACCTTTCAATTTTTCACCATTATGTACGATGTTATTATAGGATTGTTTTAAACACTCCATGTCACAGGAAGGAAGTCCCCTTCTTTTTGTAATTGCTAAAAATTTATTGTTGTTTTATCATGAACAGATGTCAGGTCTCTTAAGTTATTTATTTATTTATTTACTTATTTATTTATTTTAATTAACATATAACGTACTGTTTGCCCCAGGGGCACAGGTCTGTGAATCGTCAGGCCTATACATTTCACAGCACTCACCATAGCACATACCCTCCCCAATGTCCATAACCAAACCACCATCTCCATACTTCCTTCCCCCCAGCAACCCTCAGTTTGTTCTGTGAGATTAAGAGTCTCTTATGGTTTGTCTTCCTCCCGATCCCATCTTGTTTCATTTTTTTACTTCCCTACCCTCCAAACCCCACACTTTGCCTCTCAAATTTCTCATATCAGTATATCATATGATAATTGTCTTTCTCTGATTGGCTTATTTCACTCAGCATAATACCCTCTAGTTCCATCCACATTGTTGCAAATGGCAGGATTTCATTTCTTTTGATGGCTGCATAGTATTCCATTGTATATATATACCACATCTTCTTTATCCATTCATCTGTTGATGGACATCTAGATTCTTTCCATTGGCTATTGTGGACATTGCTGCTATAAACATTTGGGTGCACGTGCCCCTTTGGATCACTGTATTTGTATATTCAGGGAAAACACCCGGTAGTGTGACTGCTGGGTCATAGGGTAGCTCTATTTTCAACTTTTTGAGGAACCTCCATGCTGTTTTCCAGAGTGGCTGCACCAGCTTGCATTCCTACCAACACTGTAGGAGGGTTATCCTTTCTCTGCATCCTTGCCAGATTCTGTCATTCCGTGACTTGTGAATTTTAGCCATTCTGACTGGTGTGAGGTGGTACCTCATTGTGTTTGTTTGTTTTTTAAGATTTTATTTATTTAACAGAGAGAGAGATTACAGGTAGGCACAGAGGCAGGCAGAGAGAGAGGAGGAAGCAGGCTCCCCGCTGCGCAGAGAGCCCGATGTGGGGCTCGATCCCAGGACCCTGAGATCACAACCTGAGCCGAAGGAAGAGGCTTTAACCCACTAAGCCACCCCCGTGCCCCTCATTGTGGTTTTGATTTGTATTTCCCTGATGCTGAGTGATGTGGAGCACTTTTTCATGTGTCTGCCATCTGGATGTCTTCTTTGCAGAAATGTCTGTTCATGTCCTCTGTCCATTTCTTGATTGGATTATTTGTTCTTTGGGTGTTGAGTTTGATAAGTTCTTTATAGATTTTGGATACTAGCCCTTTACCTGATTTGTTGTTTGCAAATATCTTCTCGCATTCTCTCAGGTGTCTTTTGGTTTTGTTGACTGTTTCCTTTGCTGTGCAAAAGCTTTTGATCTTGATGAAGTCCCAGTATTTTGATTGTGATTTTTGCCCTTGCTTCCCTTGCCTTTGGCGATATTTCTAGGAAGAAGTTGCTGCAGCTGAGGTTGAAGAGGTTGCTGCCTGTGTTCTCCTCAAGGATTTTGATGGATTCCTTTCTCACATTGAGGTCTTTCATCCATTTTGAGTCTATTTTTGTGTGTGGTGTAAGGAAATGGTCCAGTTTCATTTTTCTGCATGTGACTGTCCAATTTTCCCAACACCATTTGTTGAAGAGACTTGTCTTTTTTCCATTGGACATTATTTCCTGCTTTGTCAAAGATTAGTTGACCATAGAGTTGAAGATCTATTTCTGGGCTGTCTATTCTGTTCCATTGATCTATATGTCTGTTTTTGTGCCAGTACCATACTGTCTTGATGATGACAGCTTTGTAATAGAGCTTGAAGTCTGGAATTGTGATGCCACCAACTTTGGCTTTCTTTTTCAACATTCCTCTGGCTATTCGAGGTCTTTTCTGGTTCCATATAAATTTTAGGATTATTTGTTCCATTTCTTTGAAAAAAAAAGGGATGGTATTTTGATAGGGATTGTATTAAATGTGTAGATTGCTTTAGGTAGCATAGACATTTTCACAATATTTGTTCTTCCAATCCATGAGCATGGAACATTTTTCCATTTCTTTGTGTCTTCCTCAATTTCTTTCATGAGTACTTTATAGTTTTCTGAGTACAAATTCTTTGCCTCTTTGGTTAGGTTTACTCCTAGGTATCTTATGGTTTGGGGTGCAATTGTAAATGGGATCTACTCCTTAAGTTCTCTTTCTTCTGTCTTGTTGGTATATAGAAATGCAACTGATTTCTGTGCATTGATTTTTATATCCCTACATTTTACTGAATTCCTGTACAAGTTATAGCAGATTTGGAGTGGAGTCTTTGGGTTTCCCACATAAAGTATCATATCATCTGCAAAGAGTGATAGTTTGGCTTCTTCTTTGCTGATTTGGATGCTTTTAATTTCTTTTTGTTTTCTGATTGCTGAGGCTAGGACTTCTAGTACTATGTTGAATAGCAGTGGCGATAATGGACATCCCTGCTGTGTTCCTTACCTTAGTAGAAAAGTTTTTCTCCATTGAGAATGATATTTGTTGTGGGTTTTTCATAGATGGCTTTGATGATATTGAGGTATGTATCCTCTATCCCTACACTTTGAAGAGTTTTGATAAGGGATGCTGTACTTTGTCCAATGCTTTTTCAGCATCTATGAGAATATCATATGGTTCTTGTTTTTTCCTTTATTAATGTATTGTATCACATTGACTGATTTGTGGCTGTTGAACCAACCTTACAGCCCTGGAATAAATCCCACTTGGTCGTGGTGAATAATCCTTTTAATGTACTGTTGGATCCTACTGGCTAGTATTTTAAGATTTTATTTATTTATTTGATAGAGACAGAGATCACAAGTAAGCAGAGAGGCAGGCAGAGAGAGAGGAGGAAGCAGGCTCCCTGCTGATCAGAGAGCCCGATGCGGGGCTCGATCCCAGGACCCTGAGATCATGACCTGAGCCGAAGGCAGAGGCTTTAACGCACTGAGCCACCCAGGCGCCCCTAATGGCTAGTATTAATGAGAATTTTCGCATCTGTGTTCATCAAGGATATTAGTCTGTAATTCTCTTTTTTGATGGGGTCTTTGTCTGGTTTTGGGATCAAGGTAATGATGGCTTCATAAAATGAGTTTGGAAGTTTTCCTTCCATTTCTCTTTTTTGGAACAGTTTCAGAAGAAAAGGTATTAATTCTTCATTGACTGTTTGGTAGAATTCCCCTGGGAAGCTGCCTGGCCCTGGGCTTTTGTTTGTTGGGAGATTTTTGATGACTGCTTCAATCTCCTTACTGGTTATGGGTCTGTTCAGGTTTTCTATTTCTTCCTGGTTCAGTTTTGGTAGTTTTTACATCTCTAGGAATGCATCCATTTCTTCCAGATTGCCAAATTTGCTGGTGTAAAGTTTCTCATAATATGTTCTTATAATTGTTTGTATTTCTTTGGTGTTGGTTGTGATCTCTCATCTTTCATTCATGTTTTTATTTATTTGGGTCCCTTCTCTTTTCTTTTTGATAAGTCTGGCCAGGGGTTTATCAATCTTATTAATTCTTTCAAAGAACTAGCTCCTATCTCCTAGTTTCGTTGATTTGTTCTACTGTTTTTTTTTTTTTGTTTCTATTTCATTGATTTCTCTTCTCCTGCTGGGTTTAGGCTTTCTTTGTTGTTCTTTCTCCAGCTCCTTTGGGTGTACGGTTAGGTTGTGTACTTGAGACCTTTCTTGTTTCTTGAGAAAGGCTTGTATTGCTATATACTTTCCTCTCAACACTTCCTTTGCTGTGTCCCACAGATTTTGAACAGTTGTGTTTTCATTATCATTCATTTCCATGAATTTTTTCAATTCTTCTTTAATTTCCTGGTTGACCCATTCTTTCTTTAGTAGAATGCTCTTTAGCCTCCATGTATTTGAGTTCTTTCCAACTTTCCTCTTGTGATTGAGAGCATTGTGGTCTGAAAATATGCAGGGAATGATCCCAATCTTTTGGTACTGGTTGAGACCTGATTTGTGACCCAGAATGTGATCTATTCTGGAGAATGTTCCATGTGCACTAGAGAAGAATTTGTATTCTGTTGCTTTGGGATGGAATGTTCTAACTATATCTGTGATGTCCATCTGGCCCAGTGTGTCATTTAAGGCCTTTATGTCCTTGTTGATCTTTTGCTTGGATGATCTGTCCATTTCAGTGAGGGGGGTGTTAAATCCCCTACTATTATTGTATTGTTATTGATGTGTTTCTTTGATTTTGTTATTAATTGGTTTATATAGTTGGCTGCTCCCATGTTAGGGGCATAGATATTTAAAATTGTTAGGTCTTCTTGTTGGACAGACCCTTTGAGTATGATATAGGGTCCTTCCTCATCTCTTATTATAGTCTGGCTTAAAATCTAATTTATCTGATATAAGGATTGACACCCCAGCTTTCTTTTGATGTCCATTACCATGGTAAATTGTTTTCCACTCCCTCACTTTAAATCTGGAGGTGTCTTTGGGTCTAAAATGAGTTTCTTGTAGATAGCATATTGATGGGTTTTGCTTTTTTTATCCATTCTGATACCCTGTGTCTTTTGATTGGGGCACTCAGCCCATTTACATTCAGGGTAACTAATGAGAGATATGAATTTAGTGCCATTGTATTACCTGTAAGGTGACTGTTACTGTATATTGTCTCTGTTCCTTTCTGGTCTACTACTTTTAGGCTTAGAGGACCCTTTCCAATATTTCCTGTAGAGCTGGTTTGGTGTTTACAAATTCTTTAATTTTTTGTTTGTCCTGGAAGCTTTTTATTTCTATTTTCAATGATAGCCTAGCTGGATATAGTATTCTTGGCTGCATGTTTTTCTCATTTAGTGCTCTGAATATATCATGCCAGTTCTTTCTGGCCTGCCAGGTCTCTGTGGATAAGTCTGCTGCCAATCTAATATTTTACTGTTGTATGTTACAGACTTCTTGTCCCGAGCAGCTTTCAGGATTTTCTCTTTGTCACTGAGACTTGTAAGTTTTACTATTAGATGACAGGGTATGGACCTATTTTTATTGATTTTGAGGGGTTTTCTCTGTGCCTCGTGGATTTTGATGCTTGTTTCCTTTGCCTATTAGGGAAATTCTCTACTATAATTAGCTCCAGTATACCTTATTCCCCCTCTCTCTTTTTTCTTCTTCTGGAATCCCAATTATTCTAACATTGTTTCTTCATCTTATGGTATCACTTATCTCTCGAATTCTCCCCTCGTGGTCCAGTAGTTGTTTGTCTCTCTTTTGCTCAGCTTCTTTATTCTCCATCATTTGGTCCTCTATATTGCTCTATATCTCTTCTGCTTCATTTATCCTAGCAGTAAGAGGCTTCATTTTTTATTATACCTCATTAATAGCTTTTTTGATTTCAGCTTGGTTAGATTTTAGTTCTTTTATTTCTCCAGAAAGGGCTTTTATTTCTCTAAATAGGGTTTCTCTAATATCTTCCCTGCCTTTTTTAAGCCCAGCTAGCACCTTGAAAATCATCATTCTGAACTCTAGATCTAACATATTACCAATGTCCCTATTGAATAGGTCCCTAGCCTTCGGTACTGCCTCTTGTTCTTTTTTTTTTTGTGGTGAGTTTTTCCACCTTGTCATTCTATCCAGATAAGAATATATGAATGAGAGAATAAAATACTAAAAGGGTGGTGAAGATCCCAGAAATTTGGGTGTATTTTGGGTGTATTTTGGTCTCTTAGAAGAAACTACCTCCCAAAATTTTAAAGAAAGAAAAACATATATTTTTACAAAAATAAGGGTAAACATGATGAAGGGACGGAATGTGATTGATGTAAATTTCAAAAAACAATCTAAAAAAAGAATTGATAAGATAAGTTGGTTGGAAAAGAAAGAAAAAGAAAGTGGAGAGTATTTGCTCAGGCTGGAGACTGGAACAAAGCCCTGTGCTAGATTTAGGGTATATTTTGATCTATTAGAAGAAATTGTATCCCAGATTTTTTTTAGAAGAAAAAGCCCTATATATATACAAAAAAATAAAGTTAGATACAATGAAGGGTAAAATATGACTATAATAATAGTTTAAAAAGATTTGTTTTTTTAGAAAGGTATTGTTAAGATAAACTAGTCAAAAAAACATTAAAAGAAGAAGAGGAAAGGTTAAAAAAAATTAGAATAAGAAAAAAATATAATTAAAAAAATATAATTAACTTTGCAAGACTAAAGAATCATGGGGAGAAAGCCATTAATTCCATGCTTTGCTTTCCCCTCCTCTGGAATTCCTCTGTTCTCCTTGATCAGTGAGCTTGGTCTTGGCTGGATATTCTTGCTGATCTTCTGGGGGAGGGACCTGTTGTAGTAATTCTCAAATGTCTTTGCCCGATGCGGAATTGTGCTGTCCTGCCAGGGGCTGGGCGAAGTAATCGGCTCGGGTTCGCTCTTGGGAGCTTTTGTTCCCTGAATGCTTTCTATAGCGCTCTGGAGGACAGGAATGAAAATGGCGGCCTCCTAATCTCTGGCCCAGAGGAGCCGAGAGCTTGGGGCCCCACTCCTCAGTGAGCCCTTGGAGAAAAGCGGTCAATCACGCTTGTCTCCCTGGTCTCCAGCCATGCTCTGAGCTCACCCAGCCTGTGACCAAGCATTTCTTCTCTGGCACACAGCCCTGCTTGGAGTCTCCAAACCAGCAAATTCCTGCCACTCTGCTTTTTCAGTGGAGGAAGGTGGGTCTCCCCAGATTTACCACTTGTGGGGACCCTGCTCAAAAGGCAGTGGTCTAACTGTGCCTTGGATCATGGTTTAAGGTAACCCTGAGCTGAGAGCTCACTCCTTGGCTCCGTCTCTGTAGCTGGCTTCCCCACTCTAATACCTGTGAGCTCTGCTACACTCAGACACCCCCAATCTTTCAGTGACCCCACGGGACCTGAGACCACACTGTCCTTGTGAGGGCCCCACCCCCGCTTAGCCTCTGGAGCGATGTCCCTCAGTGGAGCGGACTTCTAAAATTTCAGATTTTGTGCTCCACTGCTCCACCATTTGCCGGGAGCTGGCCCCTCCCACCACAGTCTATCTTCCTGTTGCTTTGGATTCACTTCTCCACATGTCCTACCTTTCAGAAAATGGTCAATTTTCTCATTCTTGAATTGCTGCTCTTCTTCTCTTCAGTCTCCTCTTGGGTTTGTAGGTGTTCAGAATGGTTTGATAACTATCTAGTTAAACTCCTGTGACCTGATGTCATCCCAGTCTCCTACTCCTCCCCAGATGTCAAATTTTATCCCTTTTTTTTTTTTTGCATCTGTTTGGTATCATAAATTCTCTCCTTTAATCAGTCATTATTTTCTACAGTTACATTAATCTTGTATTCTCTGGGTAAATCCAACACGATCTTTAGGTATCCTTTCTTTATACATATATTCTTGGATTCAATTTTCTACTACTGTATTTAGCACATAGCCCTACAATCTGTGCAGGGTCCTATGTGGCGGGTGGGGGGGCGGACGGGAAGCACTGTTTGGAGGGACAACCAAAAGCAACATGATAATTGGGAACAAACTTTGATTTCCACTTCTTTCTGGGAATAGGGGCTCCAAATAGATGTCAAGAACTGGGGGTAAAGGGATTACTATAGGAAAATGAAATTTTGTTATTGGTAAACTTCATATTCAGTAGAAAGTTCAGTACACATCCAATCCAAAAATCGAAACAGATCTTATTGTTATAAATCAAATTTTAATAGCAGTGAAATAAATATTTATAAGTAAACCTATTTAATGTTTAGTTTGCTAGTTCTTACATAAAAAATAATGAATAAAAAGAAAAGAGAGTCCTACAAAGGCCCCAAAACACCCCTGCAGAAAGCTTTTCTACAAGTCCAAGAATGACATTGTCTCTCTCACTTTGATGAAGCCAAGGTTGGTGAGGATGTTCTTTTCCAGCTCTAAGTAACTTTCATAGTCCATTTTCAATTCAGCCTCCAACTGTTCCTTTGACTTCTGATACGTTTTCTAGGGGGGAAAGCCAAATCATTCCAATAATGCACTGATAGTTAGAAATACCAAAGAAAAGAAGGGGCTGTTTTTGAGCAGTTGGCCTAGCCACTGCCCTCTGGGATCATTTTGCAGGAGAGCAGAGGGCAGGAGGGCATCTCTGGCTCTGGGAGGAAGAGGGGCGGCTGGCTCTGAAGGGGAGTGGCAGAGATAGAGTGGAGAAGTGTGTGCAGATCTCTGTGGCTTGGGAAGCCTCCTGCCGGGGGAGTAGAGGCCAGATGTCCATCCTGGCCAGCAACCCTTCTCTAGCAGGGGTCCCTTGAAGGTCTCCTCATGGAGTCTGGTTTTGCAGAATTGGGAGGTAGGGAATGCATGGTTCTTTGACACCTCTTTCTCAAAAAGAGGGAAAGAAAGGGAGGAAGAAAGAAAGAAGGAATCCCTTCTTCTACCTCTTTTAGACATCCTTTTTTCCCCATGGTTCTTGTCTCCCTTGTGTAGCCTGGAGTGTGGATAATTGACTAGAGTTTACAGAATTCCTTTGAATTCCTCCCTCTACTAAGTCCTATTTAGATGGGTTTACAGATCACACAGAAACTGCTACTTTTTCTAGTTTTGGGTTGCCAGCTGAAATTCTAGTTAGAAAAACTCCCATTTCATGTGCTGTTTGAGCTGCAATTACTATTATTTTTCAGGAAGTGAGCTTTATCCAGACTTGATATTTGTAAAGAGGTAGGTGTATAGTTTTCTTCTGATGTGGGGTTGACGCATACAGCCTCATCCCTGGCAATTCCAGGACACTCGTGAAGACCAGCCTTGCTGGATGGTTGTGTGATCTTCCCCTGCCTTCTGTAATCATAATAGTAGATGCTTCCTACCAATTTCTATGTGCCGCTTACTGGCTAAGTGCTGGAAATGTTTTAACTCAATCTCCACTACAGTCCTCTGAGGTTGTTACAGTTTTTCCCATTTTCCCTTTTATCAGCAGTTGCTCATTGGAAGGTATTTCTCACTGATATTAGTTGTTTTTCCTTGGTGACACTTTCCATGTTCTAAATGTGACAGAGGAGCCATTTTAAATCCATTCACTTATCCCCAATCTATCTAGTTCCAGAGAAAACATGAGAAGTGGTAGCTCTAGTTTAAAGAGGGCACCATGTCAGGGCTCCAGGGTGGCTTAGTCGGTTAAGCATCTGCCTTTGGCCCAGGTCATGATCCTGGGGTTCTGGGATTGAGTCCCACGGTGGGCTCCCTGCTCAGCGGGTTGTCTGCTTCTCTTTATGCCCCTTCCCCTGCCTGTGCTCTCTCTCACAAATAAAAAAATTAAAAATCTTAAAAAAAAATAAAGAAGGTAATATGTCAAATGGAAATGAGGCTACAGGAAGAAGTTGGAGATGTTCTGGAAACTCAAGTACGTGATACAATTTCAAGATAATGATTATTATATTATTCAGGTGTTTTAAAAGTATTTCATATGCAGGGACGCCTGGGTGGCTCAGTTGGTTGGACGACTGCCTTCGGCTCAGGTCATGATCCCGGAGACCCGGGATCGAGTCCCGCATCAGGCTCCCGGCTCTGCGGGGAGTCTGCTTCTCCCTCTGACCTTCTCCTCGCTCATGCTCTCTCACTGCCTCTCTCTCAAATAAATAAATAAAATCTTAAAAAAAAAAAGTATTTCATATGCAAATTATTTTTTGGATATTCCACAAGTCTACTGGCTTCCAACTGATATGGATGATTAGGAACTGTCATTGTGGTATTTAAACACTCACAGTAATCATGGGTAATTGCAGGTGTAAAGGAAAGCTGTCAGATTATCTCCCACCACAGAATTTCAACCAGTGTTTGTGAGTATACAAAATAACAGAACAAGGCCAGTTTTTTTGTAGCAGGGGAAATGTGCTCATGCTCTCACATGAATAACTGTGTTGGAGGAAGTTATATATTTGCCTATAAGGAATCTATAAATGAGACCAGTGGTGAAACTGCTGGTGACTAAAGGCTTAGGTAGGGAATGAGCAAGAGAGAAGTAGAAACATGGACTGAGGAGACCTCTGCTGAGAGAGAGAGAACAACTGAATTCACAGAATATCCAAAGGCCCCAATCCCAGTGGGCAAGGGAGGGCCGACAGGGTTCATATCAAACAGAGGCTGGGAGACAAGAAGGTGAGGGCCTTCAGAACTTTAGGTTCCTTTCTGGTAGAAAGGTGTGTCCTCTACCAAATTCTCCTCTATCTCAAATTTTATTGTTCCCTAATATTATACTATAGTAAAGTTCCTATCCATCTGTCTGCACACTGGTTCCCATTTATTGAAAGTCTACTATTTGCCAGGTTACAGAACTGAAAGACTAATCCTAAAAGGTAGCTATCAGTATTCCCATTTTAAAGACAAGAACTGAAGCTCAGCAGGGACACGAGCCCTGCTCCAGATCTCGTAGTTAGTAGTGGTTGGTGGAGTTGAAATTTGAGCCCATGTGTCCTGACTCTCTATTCCACTTTTTGCACTACCTGCTTTTCTTTAAAAACATTTTTTTAAAAGAAATATCTCCACCTACTGTGGAGTTCAAACTCACTTCTCTAATAAGATCAGGAGTCAGAATCTCTCTGGACTGAGCCATCCAGGTGCCCCTTGTACTACCTGTTTTAAGTTATTATTCACCAGATGCTAAAATTCTGTGCAATGGAAGATTCTAAATTTTGAATTGTCATATCTATGAATGATATTCAGATGCCTTTGTATCTAAAGGACTTTGAAGTTATGGAAAATTTCAGAAAGTTAAGTTGGATAGAATCTACTAGATGTCCAATTGATAAGTTGTCACTTATGGTAATCTAGGAAATGAGAGATATGCCCACTTGACTGTCATGAGAACAAGAGAAGAATGTGAAAAGCCATAATTTTCCCATGCAAACTGTGGAATAAGCCAAATATACATATTTCTACTGGGGTCAGAAGAAGGCAACAGCTTTTGTTTCTGAAATTTCACTTACAACTTTTTTCTTCTCAAGTTCCAGCTCCATTTCCTTCTTTTCTTGTTCACGGATTTTCTTGCGTTGCTCTACATATTCCAGATGCTTAACTTCTCTTTCGAAGTAGTGGTTCATGCTTGATACCTGTTAAAGTCCCAGGCCTGTGAGAGGGGTGCCCATGTAGAAGCCCCCATATTCTTCACAAGGCTCTGGAAGAGCTCCTACTCTTTGTAATTCACTAGCTGGCTTATCTGCTTTGGGGTACCACTTGCAGGCCCACTACCAGGGGAGCTAGGCTCAACGTGGGGGCTACTGTACTAAGGTGCAGGGCCCTGCAAATTGGAGGATTCCACGAAGGGAGTGGGGTTGGAAGGAGAGGCAAAAAATATATATATAATTTTATAAAAGAAATACTCAGGGATGGCTTTTTCCCTTTTCTTGCTTCTCACTTCTAAGCCTGAGGAAAGTATCATATCATCAACCAGACTTGGAAAACCCAGATGAGAAGATCAGTGTAAACCCTAGAGGGACAGGAAGGGGAGCTGAGTTCCCTGGAGGACTTTGTGTATGCACAGAAGAACAGAAGCAGCGAAGTCAGCAGAGACCTTGGGCAAAGCGGTCAGGGGATGGAAACCTTTCTGTTTGCCATAAGTAGGCTAACGTTGGGACTTGTGGCAGATTGAAATCTATGTATTTAATGTCAGTTGTATATATATTTACATATTTCTATTCACTGATTTTCTTTTTATCACCTTATTATTAACATTACCTGAAACCTGTGGGTGGTGCCCATGCCCTGCACCGGCCATCTGCCTACAGTCCACCAAGTAGGGGGGAGGTGGGGTGGAAGTGGGCAATGGAGGGATGTATCAAAATGTCATCTGGGCCTCTGGGAAGGGCATCACTGAAATAGGAGTCCCGTGCTTTGGTTACAACCTGAAAATAACATCTTACGAATCCCTAAATTCATTCTCTTCTGACTCTGGGCTTCATTTACTCGCTCGCTGTCTCTCTCAGCGCATTTGTTTTTCTGTGGTTTCAAGCTACTTCACTCATAGAACAGAAATGCATTCCTTATTTGGCATTGTAGGATTCTTTTGTTTTCTTACAGAGCAAAAATGCTGTCATTTCTGAACACACTTTCAAAACACACCTCAGCAATTTCTGGTCACATAAATTCTCAGAGCCAAAAGGTACTGACCTCATTGGTGGAAGGGTGACTTAATGTCCAAGGGATTTCCAATATGTGCAGTGTTCCATAATAATCACCTATGGCTATAAATTGCTGCTTAGCTGAAAGATCCAAAAAATGGGGGGGAAAACAGAAAGTCACCCTGGAGGTTAAACATGAAATGTGACTTTTCTTCTTCTCCCAAAAGACCTGCTGTGGTTATGATAATCTTGGCATCTTCATCAGACATTCATGACTGATGACAATATTAGCTAATATGTAAAAATCATTTTTTCCAGTTGATGAAATGAAAGCTGAGACCCTGAGCCTTTGTCAGCCACCCTGCCCAGCTCAAATCTTTTCTTTGTGCCACACAGATGGTCAACCTCATCTAGGAGTGTGGCTCCTAGCTGAGGTTGACCATCTGTGTGGCTGGGCTGCTGGGCAGATTGGAGAAGAAAGTGGGGAAAGCACAGGGAAAGATTTTCAAAGAAAAATCATGAAACCAGTTTTCACCAAAGACTCAATAAGGGCTGAAGGATACCGTTATCCAGATGAATTTCACAGACACAGCCAGAACTAGGTTTCTTATTATAAAAACAGATCGCTTCTTTTGATCATTGAAAATGGATATAAAACACAAATGTGTTTAAGAATTTTTCATTTTCTAGATTACCATATTTTTTTCTTTTTCTCATTTTCAGAAGGTTTAGTTTAAATTGTTAAATCCTAGACTCATAATCCCTGTATACAAAAGCAATGTTTCATAGTGACCCATAAGTTTAAGAGATAGCCAGACTGATACTCTAGAAATTCTGAAGACTGAATTTCTAAACGTAATGTTACTGAGACAAAAGGATAGAAAGACAATTTTAGGCCTGCATGCCTTTGGAAACAAAGGCAAACTTCTTTTAAAAGAGGCAAATATACTGTGTTTACATAGGAAGTAGTGCTTGGGTAAAACAGAGAAATTGGCACGAATGATATAAATTACTTTTCCAAGGACCACATCCTTGAATTTCTGCTTGCTTTGTTTTATGTTATTTTTTCCTCATAATTAGTTCAAAAGTTAGAAGTTTCAATTGATAAATGACTCCAGAGGGTCATTTGATCTCATGAAAAGAATTGCTTGACACTGTCCAGGGAAAAGCCACAAAAATGATAAAATATTGAAAAATTGTGACATAATGAAAAATTAAAGATACAAGAATTACTCTATTTGGGAAAGAAGCAGCAAAAGGTACCAAAGATTTGGGGATCACCCTCTCTGACTTGGAGAAGATAAGAAGGGTGCTTTTCATTATGTAGTTTGTTCAAAATCAGCCTCTTCTTGTCATACTAATTATGCCTCAGAAATAATTATCGATAAAGAAAATAATGAGAGAAACTCAAGTTGTATCCAAAGTTTGCACGCAAGAAGGAAGGGAAGAGAAAGGATGGGATAGGATGGGCAAAACTTGAGGAAAAAAATATTGGAGACTTTTCTTCAAAATTTCTTAAAAAAAAAAAAAGACCAGATGAATGTCAAAATGTGCCTGAGTTACCGCCCCCCCCCCCCCAAATAAAATGACTTAGGTCAGTTAATTAGAATTAACATACCAGAAAAGGTCCAGGGTTTGATGTAGGTGATCATAGTTATGCAGATGCTTTGTGTCAGGGCTGGCTCATGAGTCTTCTCCAGAAGGTCCCAGATGTCGATGTATCCATCTTCTCGGCCAATGTAGAAAACTCCAGGCCTTGTCAGGGACCAGTGTCCTGCGGTGTACCTTTTTGGTGCACAGGATGACTGTAGGAGGGGTCCAATCTTTAAACAAATTGTTAAAAGGACACATGAAAACTTTTGTTATTACCTGAGGTGTATTCATAATGATTTCCTTCAAGTACAACTCAGATGGCTACGATCATGGACCAGCACAATATGCCCACTCTGAAGTCTTAATTCTTTTCCTTGTAGGATTTTATTTAATGCCAACTCTTTTCTTTCCTGTGTGTGTGTGTGTGTGTGTGTGTGTGTGTGTGTTTTAATAACCCTTTCCCCCTTATTTTAGTTGCTGAAAAGATCAGACTTTCTAATTGAGCTGGAGATTGGTAGATGTTAGATAAGTAAAGATTAAAAGGAAATTCTACCCATATTTTCATTTTGCTCTCAGGTATCTATTTCGCATGGAGATAACTCTAGCAGCCAAGGAAAAAAGGAAGTAAAAAGTCAGTTCCAGCTGTGAGCTGCATCCAATGGCTTGTAAATATTGTTTGGAAGAGAGTTTAGACCAGCAAAGCGTTACAAGATCAGCTTCTCTCTTCTTTACCATGGGGGTAATTTGCCCTCTTTGGGAGGTGTTTTTTGTTTTCTTTTGTGTGTATGTGTGCCTGAATTCATTTTTAATTATTTTTTAAATTAACATATAATGTATTATTTGCCCCAGGGGTACAGGTCTGTGAATCGTCAGGCTTACACACTTCACAAAATGTGCCCTCTTCTTACTGTCATGCCCTACCTGACAAGCAGGTGTACTCATTTATCTACTTATAGCTGCAGAGACTAAACTAAACCATGGAGCTATTTCCTGCCCTTTGAGACATGCATGAGAAACCTCCCTGTGGGGAATGAAGAATACCTCAGATTCATGGACTCCTTATCCTGTTCTTGCACACCTTGCCCAGCTCCTTCCATTTCTGTGGATAACCAGGTTCTTGGTCCCTGAGTAGTCTACGGACGATCTTGCCTAATTTTATTTTTCTTAAAGAACAAAACTGATACCTATTCACTCTAAAAAAAAATGGACATACTGAAGTACATTAGTATAAAGTAGAAGTCCTTTTGTGGATGGGCACTTTAAGTAGTTTCCAATTGTTTCAATGGCAAACTCGTACATAAATTCACACACGTATTTATATAAGTTAGAGTCCCAGAAGTGAAAGTGTTAGTTCAAAGTCTATATATATATGTATATTTTTATCACTTTATTTAAAGAATTATATATTCTTTATTGAAGAATATATGTATATTTTTATTCATTTTATTCAAAGAATATATATTCATATAAATATTATATATAAATATACATATTACTTTTATAATATACATATTACTTTTTCAAAGACTGTATGACAGCTATGAAATAGATATATATTTCAGATTTTGATAATCTTAAATTGCACACCAAAGGGACCTGTCATGCTGATTTCCCTCCACCCTTGCTTCGCTGGATTTTATCAGTCTTTCCTGTCTTTCCAGTTTTAGGCAGTTTAGCTTCTATTTGCCTGGAACCAGGTCTGCTCCTAATCCTGACTGTCAGAGTTCCCCGGCGGCCTAACTGTGGCCCATGCCTCTCTCTGGTCTCTTGGCAATGGACCCCTTAGCTTTCTTACTCCCACTTTCTGAAGCTGCAGACCGATTCCTGGTGCAGAAGCAAAAGTGACAGACCAGAGCTTCTCCTTGGGCTTCACAGTAACGTATTATGTATTTTAAGGGGAAGAAAAAACATAAAGCAAATCAGCTCCCACAAGACAGATTTTAAAGAAAAGACTGTTAGGTGTTAGAGAGCAAGAGACTTGTAAATACTGTTTCCTTCCCTCAGGGAAGAAAGGCAAATGATTGTGTTTTCAAAAGGCATATAGTCTGCTGTCAAGCTGGAACACAAGCCATCTGTTCTAATTTCTCTAAAAAGTGTCCTCACAGCACTGTTATGTCAGAACAGCCTGTTGTTCCCATTGTCTTCCTCAGTAACAAAGGACCACACACCCACTCCTCCATTTTTCAGGCAACTTACCATAACACCTTCTTTCCAGATGGCCACGTTCCATCCCCCAATGGTGAGGATAATGTCCTTGTAAAAAGGTGACCTCTGAACAGTGTGGATGGCTCCATCATGGACAGTGTAGAGGCTCACTGGCTTCTTTGCTATTGGGATGGAAAAAGCCATTTCATCTTTAATAATAGTGTTTATATTCCTGCATGAAGAATGGGCAGAATTCCAGTGGATGGATGGGTCATGATTAATGGGATCCGAGCATAGACAACAAGAAGTCAGTTGGGGTAAATGAATCTGTCAAGGGACAGCTCTTCCTCTTTTTATAGAAAGTCCAGGGACTTTCCATCAAGGCTGTTTTTCTAGCTCAAAGGAATACTTCGTGTTCTTATTCATTTACTCATTCATTAACTCACTTGGTTGGTCAAAAAATATTTGTGGATTGCCTATAAGTATCTATAGGTACTATAGATGTCTGGGTAAACATTAGTTAATAAATGAATATGATGCTGCCCCCATGGAGCTTACAGTCTAATGGGAAAGAGAGATAAGTGATAAACAATCCAATATCCAATAAACAAATCCCAAAGTATGTAATAAGATTGTTAAAAGTGTTATGGTAGGAAAAATTACAAGAAAGAGTAACAAGGGACGTCCATAATTTAGACCGAATGGTCAGAAAAGGCTTCTCTGAAGATGAGACATTTAGTTCTAAGTAGCACTTTGGTGTGGGAAGATTTTAATGTGGAGAAGTAGTCCACACAGAGGGAACAATACAAATCAAAGTCCTGGGGAGAGAAGGGCTTAGTGCCTTTATAAATTTGAGGAAGGCAATAAGACCGAAGTCTGGTAATCCCAGCATGAGACATATGAAACAGATGGGGACCAGGAGGGCCCAGACCACACAGGGACTTGTAGGAAAGGAGGTTAGATTATATTCTCCACATGAGGTGTTTCAATGAGTCCTTTAGTCCAGAAGACAATCTGACTGATTTCTAAAGATTCTCTGGCTGTTGTGAAGAGAACAAATTAGAGAGAGGTAGAAGGAAAGAGGAGACACCCTAGGAGATAGTTCTAGTAAGAGAGCATGGTAGCTGGGTTGAAGGTGCAATGGACAAAAGTAGATGATCATGAAATATTTGCAAGCTGGAATTGATAAAACTTACAGATGGCTTGAATAGGAAGGTTGAGAATGATAGGTTTCTGGTAGGACCTGCTGACTCCATGGAGTTTCCATTTATTGCAAGTGGAGTCAGGTTTGGATGTTAAGATCAAGAGTTCTCTTTAGCCTCTGCTCCAGCCTGTGGGTCCTCCTTTCCCTTAGGCTGTCTGCCTCACCATTGTTTGGGTCTCCTCTACCCCAGACCTTGCTGCTCCCTATTCTTTGCTGCCCATGCTCACCTCAGGGATGGCCATAAAGAAAATATCTGGCTACCTTATGTCCAAACCATGAACTTACTATGAATCCCATCATTTTGATAGCTATGAAAAGCTGGAATTTTTTCCCCTCTCAGAACCCCAATGAGATATTAAGCAGAAAAAATCCACTTATATGAGGTAATCACATTCAGAGAGGTAGAAAATAAATAGTGGTTGCCAGATGTTGAGAGTAGAAGGGAACAGGGAGCTAGTGTTTAATGGCTGTAGAGTTTCAGTTTTGCAAAATGGAAACAGTCTTGGAGATGGGTTGCATGACAATGTGAATGTACTTTAATAGTTCAGAATTGTACACTTAAAAATGGTTAAGATGGTACATTTCACATTTATGTGTATTTTATCACAATTTAAAAACTTTATATAAAGTAAAAATAAACAAAAAATTTAAATGTAGCTTTCCTGGATTAAAAAAAAAAAGACTAATATTCTTCCAACCGAAGTCCTATCCTGAAAATAGCATAGGAGACTTATGTCTAAGGCCATCTTGAAACAATCTGGAAAATTCCTGGGAAGTCAGGAAAGCCCTAGAAACCAGCAGCTTTCTTCTTGTTGCTACTGTTGTTTCTCAGAGCCTGGTTTTCCCTTTCTATAGTGAAACTTCCTTAAACACCACCTCACTCTGGTGAGCAGGGCCATCCATGAGTCTGGAAGCCCTCTGCAGAATGTAATGATTACCAGTGATAGCAAGATCAACAACCACCAAGATTTATACTTTATACTTAACATATTAGATGTTCTCAGCCCATATCTTTTCCTTCCTTATGTCCTTTTAGGGACTTTTAGTTCCATCTAGCAATGGATAGAGCTGTCCTTAAGTTATTAAATGGAGTAGCAGAGGCCCCAGGCCAAGTTGCTATGAGAAAGTTACAATAAACAAAGAAGTAGTTTCCAGAATCATTATCTAATGGAGGATTCAGTATACTGATGTGATTAAGAGTGCAGATGGCCTAGGTTCAAACCCTGGCCATCTGTATCCCTTAGGGTTGCTGTGAGGATTAAATGAGCTAATCCATGGAAAGTACTTGGAAGAGTGCATGCAGCATGGCATCTGCTGATCTGTGAGCAGAATACATGAAATAATTATGTCAGTTGTTATCATTCAAGTCTCATTTCTTGGCTTGTCACGTAGATCATCTGGAAATTTTGATTGATTTAGCCTTCTTTATCACATAGATCTCATTCAGGGTACTGTCTTTCAGAAGCTCTTTCCTAGAGGGAGGAAATTCTCCTTCCTGCCTTGTTGTCGATAAGCACATAGGGTCTCTAGGAAATCAAGAAGGATTGCGTCCCAGTAATTGCCTCATCTTGACTCAGGTACCCTCCATGGTGTTGAGGAAAAACATCAGACTGGTGGCTCTCAAGGAAAACATTGCCAGTTCATGGATGTAATTAGGATAAGCAGTGCACAGTTTAGAGGTCTAAACATCGATTTTCTCTGAGCTTCAGCCATTATCCAATGGGCATAACAGTATTATTTGGCTTTCCATGTTGCAAAATGCTTGACTGATGATTTTAAAGTATTTTAAATTGTTATGAGGATTTCAAAGTATCCTTTTAGTAAGTGGTTATAGCTATTTCCTTTTTTTTTTTTTTTTTTGCAATGAACCAAGTTCCAAGAAAATAAAAGCAACACTTCTTCTTTTCCAACCTACACCCCATTCGTCACAGAATCCTGGCATGTTGACTGCTAAGTCTCTCTCTTATTTCCTCTGCTTCACCATGCCTACACTGAGTCCTCTCCATCCCTCATCTAGATTCTTGCAAGTGGTCATCCTACTTCCATTGTAAGTCCCACCAATAAATTAATCCAGCCCCTGCTCTCATGCCAGAGTGATATTCTGATTATACTGGTGGCACTAGGATAAGGTTCAAAGCTTAGTAAGCAATCAAGACTCTTAGCCATTTGGACCCAATTGTCTTCCAGGCATCCTGGCACCTTCCTGCTGCCCTCTCTCTGGCTATACTTTAGCTAGGACAGCTCCCTGTTTCTTAATCATCCACCGCTCTTTTGGGTTTCCATGTTTTTGCATTTATCATTCTTTCTATCTGGCATGTCTTTCTCCAACTGGATATTGCAATCTGCCCTTCAACACCAAGCTCAACTGTATCTCTCTTCAGTAGGGCCCTTTCTTAATAACTCAAGAGAGTTGGTCCCTTTCCTGGTTTCCAAACACAAAAAAACTTTGTGTTTGCTTCTAGCCATAGCGCTGACAGTGTAATGTCCTCATTTGTTCATGTATTAGACTTTTCTAATAGATCACAGAAATCTTTTGGGGGAGAATAATATCTTTATATCTCTAGTGCCTGGCACAGAATAGATTCACAATAATGATTTGATGAATGAATGAATGAAAGTAAGAAAGAATAAGGGTCTTGATGGCTCAGTCAGTTAAGCATCCAACTCTTGATTTCGGCTCAGGTCATGATCTCGGCCCTTGAGCTACGCGTGGGGCCTGCTTAAGATTCTCTCCTTTTCCTTCTGCCTCTCTCCACTCCCCTGCTCAATCTCTCTTGCTCTCTCTCTCTCAAAAAAAAAAAAAAAAAAGAAAGAAAGAAAGAAAAAAAAAAAGAACAAACATTAGTGAATTTCAATCATAAAGCTCTTGGTTTTTAAGTTCATTATCATTGGTTATTCTACAAATGGAATAAAATTTAAAATAAATAACTAAACCTGTCTGTCAGGGTCTACCTCAAAAGCAGTTTAGGAAGCTGGCACCATGGTAAGGTCCCAAGAAGATCTCTGAGACCAGGAAGAACTAGTGTAAGCAGGAAGTTGCATGAGGGTCTCAACTTGTGTCCCAGCGGTACAGTGGAGACAGCTGCCAGGTGCATGCAGTCCATGCACAATTATTACTCATGAATTATTGAATAAACAGACACATGAATAAGCATAAAAGTAGCTGAATATAATTCATTATATCCAATATATAATTTGAGTTCCACTTAAATCCTGGAATTTAAAATGAGTGGAAAGTAGAAAATCAGTCTCAGTTCTGCAAGCACTTGACCTTACTTTGGGTCACATCTAATTCTCTCTTGATGCCCTCCTCTTAGCAATAACACACATTTGGGTTTCTGGTCAGAGGTTCTATGTCAGAAAACTAGGAGTGCTTTCGTTTCCAGATTAATATGGCTACCCTGGAGGCAATGCCCAGAAAGCACACCTTCCCAGGCCTAAGGCAGACTCCAGTCTGCAGAGCCAGACTCAGTAGATAGAAGTGGAGGGGGTGAGGTTTGAGGCAGATACCTGAGACCCAGCAGCAGTCCCCTGCAGGCTGTATCTCTGACTTCTGAACCGATCAGTCAATCCCATGACCACTTGTCCCAAGATCAGCTCCCCTTCTGCAGACCTAGCCTGGCCGCTCCACCTCACTGCTTCACGGAGTGCTAGCTGTCCCGGCAGTGGCCTCTTCCTGTGCTTACCATCATTCTGCATTGTGAAATGTGGCTCAAATACATTTTCATGCCATGATCAAATCCGAAGCTTGAGAGTAAGCAGCTGTAATCATAGTGAACCTCAGGGCTCCAAGCTTTGACAAGGAGCTTAACTTATTAGGGAGCCTGAACTCTTGATTCCTGCTCCCAGCCAGGTGTTGTCCCCACACCTTTGCTCAGCTGCCCAGAGTCTGGACACCAGTCCCAGCCCGAGAGGAGGGTCCTGTAGTTACTTCTTCATACTGTTCTGATGTCATCAAGATCATTGTTAATTTACTTTATAATTCGTATTAATATTTTTCATTTAGCTGAATTACCAAATTGTTGAATTATGAAACACATTTTTTAAAAATTTAATTGTTCAACTATCTTAGTCATTTAAGCATCAGTAGATCAGTACTCCTCAAATCAGGGGTGGAGGTAGAAAACAAATCACCAGGTGAATCTTACTGAAAATCTGTATTCCAATATTCAGCAGGTCCAAGGTTCTGCGTTTCTAACGGGCCCCCAAGTGCTGCTGTTTGAGGCCCTCATTTTGAGTGTACAGAGACAGGACTTTAGTGCCTTCCCTCCCATCAGCAAGGCCAGGGTTACTCAGCACTTTGTAAAAAGGATTAACTTAGGTACACCTGGGTAGCTCAGTCATTTAAGTGTCTGTGGCTCAGGTCATGATCTCAGGGTCCTGGGATCAAGCCCCATGTCAGGCTCCCTCAGGACTCCTTCCTGCTTGGTGGGGCAGTCTGCTTCTCTCTCTCTCTATGCTCCTCCCCGCTTCTCATTCTCCTTTTTCTCTCTCAAGTAGGTAAAATCTTAAAAAAAAAAAAAAAAAAAAAAAAAAGGAATAACTTACTCATAACAGAGCAATCATCAAAACTTACTCATCAATCGGCCAGTTTCAGGGTCTCTTTCCATTTTCCAATCTGTGTATATCACTCCACCTTCCTAAAAATATTACAGGTTTCTGATGAGTACAGTGACAGCTTAAGGGACTAAAGACTTCATATGTGTGTGCTAAGACTGACTATAACCCAAACAAGCACAAAGCAACAGGTTAACTCAGTCAAATGATAACTTGATACAGTGGTGGGGAGGGGGTAGGCAGGGAAGGCTCAAAATGATTACTTGATTTTATATCGAACAAGAAAATGAATTTGTTGAATTTTCATGTACACATAGTAATGTGGAAAACACAGGCACTTATGGAGATAATCTATGTACACAAGTTCCAACTGCTGGGTTCCTAAATTTTTTGTTAATAGGAAATTGTCCCAATGGACTAAAAGCTCCAGGAAAGGAACCCATCCTACTTCTTCAGTGATTTGTTCTCAGCATGATACAAAGTCAGTACTTAAAAATATTTGTGGAGTAAGAGAGAAAAGGGGAATGTAAATTGATAATATGGTAGCATTACTTTTAAAGTTAATAACAGGAAACCAAGTCCCATTTAAGTAACATAACTAGTAATATATATTCCCCCTCTCCTTATGGCCATTGTAAGGAGAGGGGAAGGCAGCGGGACCTGGTGTAAAAAGGCAGAAGCAGCCACACACAGGGAAAAGACTCAGAACCCATGAACAGCAGAGGTAGGAGAGGTTTAGAGAAAACCTTTGGAACCACGACCCATCCAATAGAGGGAACACAGAGACTCGGAGAGGTTAAATGACTTCTTCAGGGTCACCCAGATGCTGGGTCCTAATTCCAGTGTTTTTCTCTCGGCAATAAAAGGAAAACACAGAGTAGGGTGTATAAAAAGAGGAGTTGGGAGACCTGGAGGATGGCTTAGGATGTGTAGGCGAGGGAGAGGCCAAGGGAACACATCTGGCCAGCGCCCACTCATTCACTCATCCGTGCTTTTATTCATGAACACACAGAGCAAATGAGGACTATGTTTGGTGTTGGAAATTCAGAGTCGGAGGGCAAGCCCTCCCTCCACTCTCCACTCATGTGCCCAGAGTCTCGGAGGGAGCAGACAGACTGGCCCACATTCAGTGCTCACACCTTGCCTTTGGCCGTGGCACCTCACCCGCCCCTATCACTTAGTGAGTACATGGTGTTTGCCTCCGTGTTGGGAACTATCTGCACGTGACCCAGACTCCACCAGAGTCCCCTGAGAGTCACTAATATCTCCTGGGTCCCACAACAGATACGTGCAACACCAAACAGAACCAAGTCAAAGAGAAGCAGCTTGAACCAGGTTCATAAAGACGTGTTGAGTGCCCATCCTATCAGCAGCTGCCTAGCTGGGAACCTTCCTGACCATCTCCATCCAGTTACCTGGACTCAGAGTTCTCCTCCTCCTCCCCTGTGCTGACATTCTTGGCCCCACTGCTCATGCCCTCTTCATCTCTGGGTTGGTTGGCCCACTTGAAATCACTGCCTCCCTGGCCTGTCTGCCTTCCTGGCTCCGCTCCCTCCTGCTTCAGTCCTGCACTAGCCAGTCTAGAACCCAGAGAGGTCTCCCTTATTCTCTCTAACCAAAGGAGATGGATCAGCCATATTAGGTGTTGGTAGAAGAGCATTCCACTGGAATGTCAGCCCATGGTGGGCGATTTTTGTCTCTGTTCCCTGGGCCAAACAGTGCCTGGCATACAGTACATGCTCAATAAATACCCGTTGAATGATGAATGAAATTAACTCTAAGGAGGGCAAGGGCTCAAACAGCAGGAAAGAGTTTGGGGTAGAAAAAGAAAGACAAAAATCAGAGCAGCTAGAAGGAGAGAGGGAGACTGGGGCAGATAGGGATGGAGAGATAAGAAAGAGCCAAATTATGCAGAATCTTTTAGGCCACAATATGGAGTCTGGATTTTATTCATGTATGATTGAGTTGTCACTGAAGAGTTTAAGCACAAGGTGTCATACTTTAATTTCTCTCTTAAGATCTTGTGATCATTCATCTTTCTAAATCTGTCACATCCCTGCTTTAAAAACTCTGATGTGACAGAGACAAATAATATACAATTCTACTTACATGAGGTGCCTAGAATAGTCAACTTTACAGAGACAGAAGGTAGAATGGTGGTTGCCATGGGCTGAGGGAAGGAGGGAATGGTGAGTTATTGTTTTGATGGGTACAGAACTTCAGTTTGAATAATGAAAACGTTCTGAAGATAGATGGCTGGGAGAGTTGCTCAACCACATGGCTGTATCTAATAGCATTGGATTATACACTTCAAATTTGTTAAGAACGTAACTTGTTATTTATATTTTTCCAGAATTAAAAAAAATTAGAAGCCTAAATTATAAAAAATTAAAAGCCCAAGTTATAAAACAAGTATCCGTTTGGTCAGTGCCTCATTGCTTACCAGATGTATTTCACATTCCCTAACATGGCAGAAAGGGCTCTTGGGTTGGATCCCAATCCAGCATTGAAGGTACAGCGTTCCCTCTTGCACAAATGATTCCACTATCTCCAGGCAAATCCCAGGCTTCCATAATTCCAAAGTATTGTTCAGGCTGTTACTTCTGCTGGGAATTGTGCTCTGATCTTTCAGATACCTCCTTGACCTCCAAAGTCCAACCTGCTAACAGTCTCCATTCCCCAACTTCCCTGTCTTTCCCTGTGGCTTCTGGATGGACATTGGCTGGATAATGCTCTTAATGTCTCTGCTCCTTAACTAGGCAGTGAGCGCCCTGAGGACAGGGGCTGTGCTGTTGATTCATGTCTGATCTGGGGCCTGGTGCTGTGCCTGGTGGCCAGTATGCTCTTGAGAACTGGTGTAATCAGCTAATCCCTTCATAACGAAAGTGTGAATGCAGAGTGCATTCCAGTGAGACCAAGCTACGGCATCTTCATATGGTTGCATGGTTTGGGGGGAAAGCCCTTTATTTTTAGGGAAAAAGAGTTATGAGTGAAAGGGCATCTCTGTCTCTGTAGATAAAGTTCTGAGCCTCATTTTTTCATCTGTAAAGTGAAGATTAATCCCCACAAGATTATTAGGATTTTTTAAAAGATTTTATTCATTTATTTGACAAAGAGAAACACAACAAGAGAGGGAACACAAGCAGAGGGAGTGGGAGAGGGAGAAGTAGGCTTCCAGCTGAGCAGGGAGCCCGATGCAGGACTAGATCCCAGGACCTTGGGATCATGACCTGAGCTGAAAGCAGATGCCCAATAACTGAGCCACCCAGGAGCCCTTGACTTTTAGGATTAAGTGAGATATAATTTGGAACAAACACCTGGCACAGACCTTGCTATATAGAAAATGTCCTATAAGTGTAAGCCCCCTTTGGTTATTTCAGTAGGTACCCCAAAATGGCAGCCATTATCATTATTATAACCAGTTGTTACTTAACTTTTGAATTGAGTGAGTTTTGCTACTACCTTTTGCTAACTAACAAAGCAATATATTTTCTTAGTAGATCTCTAATATTTAGCATGGTTTCTTCTATATGGTGTGGGTGTTCAATAAATATTTGCAGGTTGATCAATAAATCATTAGTAAAGAGGGTCATACTGAATTTTATAAATTTTTTTCACATTCATTAGGACTATTTTAAATTTGAATCTGAATCATCAAGATTAAAAAATCCAATGTAAATGAGTATATTAAAATATGGGAAGGGGTATAAATATTATAAATCTTCATAAAGCAAATATGCAGTAGGGGTTGTAATGAAACAGAATAGAAAAGTGGTTGCCAGGGTGGGGGTGGGGGTGAGAGAAATAGGAAGAAGCTGGTAAAGGGTACAGACATTCAGTTGTAAGATTAGTGAGTTCTGAGGACAGAATAGAAAACATGGTGGCTACAGTATAACACTATACAATTGAAATTTGCTAAGAGAGTATAACTTAAATGTTATCACACACACGTACACAAAGATAAATATGTGAGGTGATGGATGTGTTAAATTAACTAGATGGAGGAAGTCTTTCACAATGCACACATGCATGAAATCACCATGATGTACACTTTAAATATCTTACAATTTTGTATGTCAAATATGTCTCAATAAAGCTGAAATTAAGAACATATATATAATGAAGACTTTATATATATGCATATATGTTTGTTAGTTTTTGTTTGTTTTCCCATGGGTGATACAACCTAGATATTATATGTATATATACACATATGTATACACATATATATATATATGAAGACTGTGTATATATAATGTATATATAAAACAGCAATAATTCTAACTCACCTCTGTTCCTGCAAAGAACTTTGTGCAGAAGTCCTCTATTGGCTTGAGATGATTGGCCAACCCAGCTTCCAGATTGTGGTATGGGTTCATCTCTCCTGCATTCACTGCTTTGCTCTGGGTTAATATTTTGTCTTTCAGAGGGGTATGAATAGAAGAAACACATATTCACAGTGAAAGACCTTTTAAAATATGGTTAGGTTTTTTTTTTCTGTCCCTTGCTACACACATCTGCTCCATTCCTTCCCCAGTGTGGTAGGCTTAAGTATAAACATCTTTAGACTTCTAATTTAGCAGTAGAACACTGGTTTGCAAAGCAAAGCATATCCAGTAACACTTGCATGTAAACTTGATCAAAACCTGCCTTGCTGTGATTAAAGCGTTCCCTGGAGGGAAGGGGGAGACCCCTCTACCTACTTTCAGGGGCTCCAAAAAGGTCCATGGCACACAGTTTAAAAACCAGCTCTCCATTATTTATATCATTTCAGAATTATTTACAGTAAAAATTGGACATGAAATATATCCTCTGGATTACATTACTCTTGATAGTCTCAGTAAGGTTCTCAAATTAGAAAGTTGTGTCATTTTTATTCAGTTGGCATCATATGCAAATTTTTCAAATAATTCAAGATTAGCCTTTTAAGTGTCAAAAATGATCTAACTTCTAAAATCCATCTAAAATGTATTACTTTTTTTCATAGGCTTAGCACATGCATGGAATATAATTTAAAGTTTTCTGATTAGCTCAGGTTTATTCCTTAAGAACACCAGTGACTGTACTATATACCGTAGCTGTTAAGTATCTGTGCAGACAGAGCATAGTTCATCTGGGAGCCACAATTCAAACACCATCTGGAAATTCTTTTGCTTTTAAAAGTATCTGATGTCATCTTGTTTAAAAAAAATTTTTTTTTTTAAATTAATTTATTTGTCAGAGAGAGAGGGAGAGATAGAGAGCGAGCACAGGCAGACAGAGTGGCAGGCAGAGGCAGAGGGAGAAGCAGGCTCCCTGCCGATCAAGGAGCCCAATGTGGGACTCGATCCCAGGACGCTGGGATCATGACCTGAGCCAAAGGCAGCCGCCCAACCAACTGAGCCACCCAGGCGTCCCTGTCATCTTGTTTTAAAACAAGTCTTTTTATGAGCTAAAATTAATCAATGTTATTTGCTGAAGCTTTAGAAAATAGTGGAAAGCATGAGGAAAATAACAAAAGTCATTCCTTATCATATTTCTCAGAGGCAACTACTATTAAAATATTTCCCTATAGTTACGTTTCTGTGTGCGTATATGTGTGTGTGTGTGTGTGTGTGTGTGTGTATACATATTCTGTGAATATATAAAGATTTTCTTTTAATTGAGTCTTACAGCTTTGCATCCTGCTTTTCTGTTCTCTTAAAGATATTACCCTGGGCATATTCCCAGGTCACTTGTGATATTCATTTTGTGTGACATTGTGTGATATAAATTTCTGGGAGCCCTACTCACTACACTTCAATATTTCATCATCTAGGTTATAGTTCCCATGGGAAGACAAACAAACAAATGTAAAAACCAGCAAACCAATATATAAATGAAAACTAAAATAGAAAAAAACCTCAGATCTACTAAAAATATACATCCCATTTTTTAAAAATATAGCATAATTATGGACAAAAGTTAAAAAACAATTATGAGTTGCACCTGGGTGTTTCAGTCAGTTAAGCTTCTGCTTTCGGTTCATGTCATGATCCCAGAGTCTTGGGGTTGAGGCCCTCATTGGGCTCTCTGCTCATCAGGGAGCCTGCTTCTCCCTCTCTCTCTGCTGCCGCTCACCCTGCTTGAGCTCTCTCTCTCTCTCTCTCTCAGATAGATAGATAAACTCTTAAAAAAAAACAACCAATTATGACTTTGTTCGTACAATCAACTGGCACTTCCTTTATTAGAGATCTACATGCTTTGGGCCTGTAAATCCTTTCCCAATAAATTAGATATCAAAAACAAGTATTGAAATAAGTCAAACATGAAACCAGACACTTAAATAGCTGTATTACAAAGTGTCAATCAACATTTCAAAAAATAACTGGGTACATTAAATCATGTTGTTCCTTTTTTTTTTTAAGATTTTATTTTATTCATTTGAGAGAGAGAGAGAGAGAGAGAAAGAGACAGAGCACAAGCAGGGGGAAAGAGGGAGACGCAGACTCCCAGGACCTGTAGATCATGACCTGAGCTGAAGGCAGAGCCTTAACCATCTGAGCCACCCAGGCATTCCAATATTGTTCTTACAAAATGATATTATTTATGTCAAATTCTTCATGCTCATTTCAACATGTTTTTCTCTTTTTAAATGATATACATTAATTAGTATCAGTAGAGTGTATCATAGTAGAGTAGAACATACATATAATTTGTAAATGAATACATGCTCATTGGGAATAGTGTTTAAAAATTTCTGTTTCCTGAGGGGTACAAGATGGAAGAGTTTGGAGCCCTCTGGTCTAACAACAGAAACCAAGAGCCTGATCCAGGATCTTATTCTCAACAGAGTAAGAGGGGACTGAGTTACCAAAAGAGGTGAGCAATGAGGAAAGCACACTGCTGAAGTTAAGAGTCTGAGGGACATTCATGATGAGAAGGCAGCAGGGAAAGAGGACTGAGGAGAGAAACTGAGTAAGTATCAGGAAAAGCCAAGGCACGGGCTCCAAGAAAAGGGGCTTAGTTGATGGTGTTTATTGCGGTGGAGTTAAAGAGAATGAGGCCAGAGACATATGGGATCATCTGTGAGTAAACTGTGTTTACTCAGACTTCACAGGAATATCCTACATCATCCTCATAGCATCCATCCATGGATTTCCATCGCCAGGGGCTGGGATACTAACAGCAGCTAACATTTACCAAATGCTTACTATGTGACTACATGCCATGTCCTCAACTGTGTGCTGGCTGTGCGCCGGTTCACTCAGTCCTCGCAGTAACTCCTGAGGGGGCTAAGCACTAATTCTCCTTCAAGGATGACAAAGAGCTCTTCTTAGAGCTGTCTATGTATTAACTCATTTTATCTTTACAATACTCCATGAGGTATTACCTTCACCATTTACTTCCCTTATCTTCACATCTCTCTTCTCAAACAGCTTTATTTAAAAAGGAAGGTTTGTTTTTAAAAGGAAGGCACAGAGAGGTATAGTAATTTGACCTGGTCAAATAATAAATGGTGGCTTTGGAATTTAAACCCAAACTCCAGAATCCACATTTAACTACTATGCCACACAGTGTTCAGAAGAATATGACGGAGGATCTGAAAGCAATTCCAAAATAGGAATTCTGAAAACATTTAGAGAAAATTCTTCTGTAACAGAATAAACAAAAAGAACATGTGAAAAAGCGCTCAGAAGGGCACGGACTACTGCAGATCTAACATGGCAGGTGAGAGCCATGTGGCCAGCAGCCACTAGGTGGCAACACAGTGCCACAGTGAGCAGGACAGCCGTCCTGATGGTGGAATAGCATGAATTTGGGATTCTTGGTGGAAGGCTGAAGGAGAACCAATGTAGGGTCAATAAACAAAATGTGCTCAACAAACATATGAGTGTATTCTAGTCAACAGATTCAAGTCTGGTCAGAGTAGGTGCATAGCTGGCAATGTGTCCTAAGGGGATTCAATAATGAGATTTCAAACAAAGTTCTGAGAGCTGGCCATTTACAGGAGGCAGGTCAAGACCGCAGTAACTGCCCTTAGTGATCAGAGGCATGTGTTAGCAAGATACACTGAGATTACCAAGTGAAATTTAATTTTCTCCAGGACTTGTGGGATTGCCTGCAGCGTGGACTTCTGAACACACATAAAGGGACATAGCCAACCGCAGCCTCAGCTGAGAGTCTAAAAAATTATCTGTCCATTCCCTTTATGAACTGATTTAGCCAGTATACCTTTCTCTGAGAAATATCCACAAAATGACTTCGTCTGGAAAGAGAACACTCGTTTGATGGGGAGTATTCCTGTTTGATGACATTTGGGTCATGCTTCAAGATTCATTTTAGATAGACCCTTCCTTAAGTGCATATAAGATATGGATCTATCACACCAGAAGGTAAGCTCCACGGAAGCAGGGAATTATCTTTTCACAGCTATGTCCTTATAGCCTAGCACTTTGCAAGAGTTAATACATGCCTTGAATAAATGAAGATATAAGCATAGAGATAACAGTGTAAAAATTGTTCTTTAAAAAATTCAGGGATAACAATTCCTAAATCACAACCAAATGGAGTTTCTCCCAGGAATCCAGGACTAGTTTAACATTCAAATATTAATCAAAGTAATTCTCCATATTAATAAGTTTTAAAAAGAAAAAAACCATGTGATCATCTCCCAAAATGCAGAAATATCTTTTGACAAAATCCAACATTAATTGGTATTGTAGAAGGGAAATTCTTCAACGTGATAAAGGACTCTACAAAAACCCTACAGCTAACATCATATTTAACGGGGGAAGACTAAATGCTTTCTGCCTAAGATCTGGCATAAAACAAGAATGCTCTCTAGCCACTTTGCCTCCTGAGGTTTCTAGCCAGTGTAATCAGTTAAGAAAAAAAATCACACAGATCAGAAGAGAAGTAAAACTGTCCTTATTTACAGATGACATTGTCATCTATATATAGAGACCAAATAAATCTAAAAATAAGCTACTATAACTAATGTGATTTTAGGAAGATTATAGGACACAAAATCAATACTCAAAAATCAATTGTATTTTTTTACACTGGTAATGAACTATCAGAAATTAAAAATTTGAAAGCACCATTTACTAGAGCAGCAAAAAATTGTGAAAGACTTAGAGATAAATCTGTCAAAAGAAGTGAAAGACCTCTACACTCAAAACTATAAAACATCACTGAGAAACTAATGACCTAAGTAGATGGGGAGCTATACTGTACTAATGACTTGAAAGACTCTATTGTGCAGACACCAAATTCTTGTAACATTGATCTTGTAACACTGATTTGCCAATCAAAATCAAAGCTGGTCTATGCAAGACAAAAGATACAAAATTCCCATGGGAAAGCAAGAAACTTAGGTTGGTCAAAAAGTACTTTGAAAAAGAAAGAAGTTGAAGGACTAGCACTAATTTCAAGACTATAAAGCTACAGTAACCAAGACAGTGTGCTATTGGTGTAAAGATAAACAGAGATCAACAGAACAAAACAGAGAGTTCAGAAATGGACTCTCACATATTTGGACAAGTGATTTTTTTAAAAGATTTTATTTATTTATTTGACAGACAGAGATCACAAGTAGGCAGAGAGGCAGGCAGAGAGAGAGAGGGGGAAGCAGGCTCCCGGCTGAGCAGAGAGCCCGATGCAGGGCTCCATCCCAGGACCCTGGGATCACGACCCGAGCTGAAGGCAGAGGCTTTAACCCACTGAGCCACCCAGGTGCCCCTGGACAAGTGATTTTTGACAAAGGTGCAAAAGCAATCCAGTGGAAAAAGGATGTGTTTTCAACCACTGGTGCTGGAACACCACACACAAATCAACTCTGATCCATAATTTGTGCATAGAAAAAAATCATCCCAATGAAAATCATAGTTATAAAACTATAAAACCCCTAGGAAAAAAACCCCAACCTTCAATTATATTCAAAACCAGAATCATGACCCTCAAAAGAACAAACCAATGAACTGGACTTCCTCAAAATTAAAAACTTCTGCTTCTCAAAAGGCAGTGTTAGGAGAAGGACACTGAATATATTTTTTAAAGATTTTATTTACTTAGTTGACAGAGAGATGGAGAGGGAGCACAAGTAGGCAGAGGGAGAGGGAGAAGCAGGCTCCCCACTGAGCAGGGAGCTCAATGAGGGGCTTGACCCCAGGACCCTGGGATCATGACCTGAACCAAAGGCAGATGGTTAACCCACTGAGCTACCCAGGTGCCCGACATTTAATATTTTAATAGAGTGTAAGTCACAGAATGGGAGAAAATATTTGCAAATCATATATGGGATAAAGGACTAGTATGCCATATGTTAAGAGCTCTGAAAACTCAACAATTAGAAAACAAACAGCACAACTAAAAAATGAGTGAAAGATATGGACACTTCACCAAAAAAGATATGTATATGAGTGGCAAAAAAATACATGCAAATATGCTCAACATCTTTGGTCATTAGGTAAATGTAAATGAGATATCATTACACCTGTTTTAGAATAGTTCAGTTAAAAAGACTAGCCATACCAGCTATGGAACTCTCCTGCATGGCTTGTTGGAATGTAAAATGGTATAACTGCTTTGTAAAACACTTTGGCAGTTTCTTAAAAAGTTAAACATATACCTGCCATATGATTTAATCATCCCATTCCTAGGTATTTACCCAGGCAAATAAGAGCACATGTCCACACAAAGACATGTATACGTATATGTACATGTACATGTATATGTATATGCATATGTATATGTAATAGCCTTGTGTTGAAAACATTACGTTTTATTGTATGTCAATTATACTTCAATAAACATGTTGAAAGTGAATAAGGAAAAAAAAACACTTTTAAAAGATATAGTGATATCCTTACTATCAACCAGATCAAAGCAGTAAGATCCTTGTGATCATCTTTTTTCATTAAATTGAAAAGTAAGAGTAGAGCATCTAATGAGTTACTCTTTTTTTTTTTTTAAGACTTGATTTATTTGAGAGAGAGAGAGAGAGATCAGGAGGGCTGGGGGAGGGAGGAGGGGAGGGGAGACACAGGTTCCCGGGTGAGCAGGGAGCCCAACGTGGGCTCAGTCCCAGGACTCTGAGCCAAAGGTCGCAGCTCAACCAACTGAACCACCCAGGAACCCCTAATGAGTTACTCTTTACAAGTTACAATAACCTCACAGTCTTGGTTTCCTTAATCGTAAAATGGTAATGAGAATTCCCAGTTTGCAGGATTGTCATGATCATTAGAATCTGTTTTACACACCATTGCACCCCCAGGGTCTAGCATAAAATAAGCACTTTATAAATACCTGGTAAATGGATGAAAGCAGGTGCCGTATTAGCTAGCACAGAACCTAACTCATGGCTGGAATTCAATAAATTGTAGCTGACAGTTGAATACAAAGAAGTGGAGGAGAGAACTCACCTTCCATTCTTTCTGGAATGAAGCAGGCCCAAATACATAAAAAACATGCAACGTTTAAAATTGCTTAGAAAAGCTCTATAAACACATTTAGTGATTTTAAAAAATTTTTTTTATTTTTTAGCATGAGGTCTTGGGTTGTATCTGTGAAACACACAGCTTCAGAGTGAGTTTTGCCCAAGCAGGGCATTATATACATATTGTGTTTTTTCCAAGATATTCTGTCATTTAACTGAACATTCAACAATTTAAAAATGGAAAGCCATTTGACAAGGCAAATATTTGGAAAATACTTCAGTTTCTAGTGATTCTTCTACAGTTTCACTGTGCATTGCTCTCGGGGTGGGATATTCATGCACACCTTTATTTTAATAGTTTCGACATTTGTATGTGTACCCTTCAATTACTTCAACAAAGTTGTAAGGGTTGAGTTGAGATAGATTTAAAATGCAATTGTTATTTCTCTATTTTATCATGGTGCTGTACAAATATTAATTTTTCTATTATAGTCTGGGAATGGTTATTTATTTCTTATACTACATAACTCACTTTGTTAGACTCAAGATATGTTCTGTTCTTTAGAATTATTCTTTGAGCACATATGTACTTATAAACACAGCTTTATAAAAATTTTTAATGTAATAAATTCTCAAAAATATACTCGATAAATATTTATGAGACTCAACTAAACTGAATTCTATCGTCAAATCTTTGCATGTGTGTATAGGCAGTTTTAATGTGTTGGCTATAGTTTTGTGTGTGTGTGTGTGTGTGTGTGTTTGTTTGTTTTTTGAGAGGGAGGGATGGGGAAGGGGAGAGAGAGAATCTTAAGCAGACTCCAACATCCAGTGCAGAGCCTGAGGCAAGGCTCCATCTCACAACTCTGAGATCATGACCTAAGCCTAAATCAAGATATGGACACTTAACCCAACCGAGGCACCCAGGTACCCCTGTAGTTATTATAGCCATTATAAAGTGTAGGCTTTGGTTTTCTGTAATCTTTTTACAAATCAGACTATCTTAGCAAGTAACTCACGCTGGACATAAAGAATCACTAATTCTCAAACTATTACATGCCATTTCAAAAAGCAAATGCAGTTACCTTGTGTGTTGTAAAGGAGATCATCTTCACTCAGGCTGATCTTGGTTGGGCAGTGGTCTAAACTTGTTTCACCTTTAGACAGCCTTAACTTTTGGAGGACACAGAAGAAAAATTATTTCCATATATCCTGTGGGTGATTTATTCTTGCTTTTTATTTCCACCCCCAGATGGCTGTGTCCCACCTCCCTCCCTTTGTCCCTTTTCCATTCTCCCTCAGATTCCTAGTTGCTTTTCTCCACAGACAGTGCCTAAACCACAGTTTCTAAAACCCTGCAACTCAGGCTGTCTGGGTGGCTCAGTCAGTTGGTTTCTGCCTTTGACTGGGGTTATGATTCCAGGGTCCTGGGACTGAATCCCGAGTCAAACTCCCTGTTCCAGAGGGAGCCTGCTTCTCCCTCTTCCTCTGCCCTTCCTCCTGCTTATGCACTCATGTGCTCTCTCTCTCTGTCAAATACATAAATAAGACTTTTATAAATAATTAATTAATTAATTAATTAATTAACCTGCAACTAAAGGGAGCTTGCCCAGGGGCTCATTTCCAAATTCCAATCTCATGTGTTTAATTTCTGAAAATATTGTATATTCTAATTCATAATACATCCTTTTTGGTTTTAATATAAAATAATGGTTTAGTCTCCTGGTTCCTACATCTTTCACTTAAATGAAGCTCTAGAAAGTTGTGTGGGGTCTTTTCATCTGCCAGGCACTGTTGAGTCCCCTTGGGGACACATGTACCTCTGAGTTCCAGAAATGGCTTGGATCTGCACCAGAATGAGAAGCTGCCACACTTCGTATTTTTCCCTCTCAGTTTTTGCCCCACATTTCTCCATCAGGATATTTGTCCACATGCTAACAATGATTCTCTGATAAGTTTCTGTTTGTTCATTTCTTTTTAAATGATTTATAGCTCGGTAAATCCTAACTCAGAAAATTCCTAATCCTCTTTTTCTAATTTCTAATTTCTAATCCCAGCTCCTTCTGGAATATTCTTACCCCTCTGTGTTCTCTCTTCCATTTGGAGCAAATACATATTAATGTAATTCTAGTGATAGTTATAGGATAGGGAATAAATATTAAGTTTGGAATTGAAACTAGACATTCTGAAAAAAGGAGAGTCATCAAATTGCTGAAGCCCATTCATACTTTCCACAATCCACAGCCATATTTTTCTTCAATTAAAATTGTTTTTCTTCAAAGCTCTGCCTTTCAAGAAAAGTACAAATAATTTCTCTTTCAATTACTTTCAGTTTTGTTTGGTCATAGATATTAAAATACCCCTTAAAAAATAAATAAAGTACTCTTTCCTACTACATCCAAAATATATAGAATTTTGCCTATATTAGGAATTAAAATTAGCTTTCCAGAGAAAAATTAGCTTTCCAGAGCTTACTGATTTACAAGCAACTGTTTATGCAAATGAATAATTATTATATAAACCATCAGTAAGTTGGGGCATGCTTATACATGAATAAATATCAATCTTGAGGTCACAAAAATTGTGATTTCTGGCTTGACCTAGGCAAGCATCACAATAATTCTCAATGAAAGAACTTATTGGTTAAATGAATGAAGTCCTTTGTTAACTTGAGCTTTCTAGAGTGTGTATATACATGTATGTATATGCATATATATTACAGAGTATACGCAAGCAAATAGAATGGACTAGATTGCATGTTACTTACCTTAGTGAGAGGTTTCCAGGAGAGATCGAGATGCAAAAAAGTAGATGGTACATCCAAAGGGATTTCAATATGTTCTTCTTTCTTTTTCTCTATTGGTTGTGGAGTTAAAGATTTCTGTGGTCTGATATCCCAGAAACATATTGTGCTTTAAAAAAAATTCACATCTTATTTAGTACAAGTAAAAGATGTAGCCTTAGAACTACCATACTTTGCTGCTTCCCCACATTAGCAATGTGATCACTGCTGTGTATTAGTATCTCTGAAACTAAGATTTTTATGACATGGGACTGTTTTGCATTTTATATTTTAGAGAATCAAACAGTTTATAGGGTTATTTGATGACTTTGCTGGTATTGACACTGATAATATGAGATCTGAGTTTGGAGATTAACACCAACTTTTTTTTTAGTTTCTTTCTTCACATTTTTTAAGCATTTTTTAAAGCATCGTCTTTTTAACAACTTTATTAAGATATAACTCAATAGCACAAAATTCACCACTGAAAGTACACTATTCAATGGTTTTTGATATAGTCACAGAGCTGTGCAACCATCACCACAGTTAATTTTAGATGTTTATCACCCCAAAATGAAACCTTGTACAGATTGGCAGTCACTCCTCACTGCCCCCCAGCCCTAGACAATACTAATCTACTTCCTGTCTGTAGAGATTTGTCTATTCTGAACAATTCATATAAATGCAATCAGACAATATGTGACTTTTGGTTACTGGCTTCTTTCAGTTAGCATATTTTCAGAGTTCATCTATGTGGTAGTATATGTCAGTATATCATTTCTTTGTATTGCCACATAATATTTCATTGTCCATCCATTTGTCAGTTGATGGACTAATAGGAATAATGCTGTTATGAACATTTGTGCATAAGTTTTGTGTGGATGCCTGGTTTCATTTCTCTTGGGTATACGTTGAGGAGTGTAATTGCTGGGTTATATGGTAATTTCTATGTTTGATCTTTTGAGAAACTGCTAGATTGTTTTCCAAAGCAGCTATGTCATTTTTACATTCCCATCAGCAATGTGTGAGAACTCCAATTTCTCCACATCCTTGCTAACGCTTGCTCCTTTTTGTCTTTTTTATCATAGCCATCCTAGTGGGGTAAGTGGTGTCTCATCAAAATTGATTTAGATTTGCATTTGCTTATGCTTTCGATGTAATATGTAGGAAATCACTATGTAATGCAAGATCATGAACATTTATGCTTTTGTTTATGTTTTTGTCTAAAAGTTGCATAGTTTTATGTTTCTGCCTAAAAGTTGCATAGTTTTAGATCTTACATTTAGGTCTTTATGCCATTTTCAGTTAATTTTTGTATACAGGGTGAGGTAAAGGTCCAACTTCATTCTTTTGCTTGCAGATATCCAGATCTTCCAGCACCACTTGTTGAGAAGGCTAGTCTTTCTTCATTAAATTGTCTTCATACCCTTGTTGAAAATCAGTCATCCATAGAAATATGGGTTTATTCCTGAACTCTATGATTTCTATGCTTATTCTCATGCCAGTGTCAGTACCTCTGTCTCTAGCTGTAACTTTGTAAAAAAAGTTAAGAGATCAGGAAGTGGGAGTTCTACAACTTTGTTGCTCTTTGTTAAGATTGCTGATTTGGCTATTTTAGGTCTCATTGTGGTTTTGTTTTTTTTTTTAAGATTTTATTTATTTATTTGACAGACAGAGATCACAAGTAGGCAGAGAGGCAAGCAGAAAGAGAGGGGGATGCAGGCTCCCTGCCTCGCAGAGAGCTCAATGCGGGGCTCAATCCCAGGACCCTGGGATCATGACCTGAGCCGAAGGCAGAGGCTTTAACCCTTTGAGTCACCCAGGCGCCCCTCATTGTGGTTTTGATTTGCATTTCCCTCATAGCTGATGTTGAACATCTTTCCATGTGCTTTTTGGCCATTTGTGTATTTTTTGGGGGGGAAATGTCTATTGATAATCTCTTCTCCTTTTTTACATTGGGTTATTTGTCTTTTTAATTGTTGAGTTGCAAGAGTTTTATATATTCTGGATAGAAATTTTTTTCTTAAGATTTTATTTATTTATTTGACAGAAAGAGACACAGCAAGAGAGGGAACACAAGCAGGGGGAGTGGGGAAGGGAGACACACGCTTCCTGCTGAGCAGGAAGCCTGATGCAGGGCTCAAATCCCAGGACCCTGGGATCCTGACCTGAGTGGAAAGCAGACACTTAATGACTGCACCCAGGCACCCCTGGATAGAAATTTTAAATCAGATATATGATTTTCAAATATTTTCTTCCATACCATGGGCTGTCTTTTTTTTTGTTAGTGCCTTTTGAAGCACAAAAATTTTGATGAATTTCAACTTTTTTCTTTTATTGTGTTTTTTGTGTCATATTTAAGAGACATGGTATATAACTACATATAACATATATTATAAATATATAAATATATAATGCAAATATAATATATAATATAAATATATAATATGTATAACATAAATACATGTATATTCACTGGGAAAACGATACATACATAGGCAATGTTGGATTTAATGTGCTTTGCCCATAGTAAGCAGCCAATAAAGGTTATTTCTCCTTCCTTACAGGTTGATTATAAAAATCAAATGAGATAATGTATATGAAAATTCTTTATAAAGCTCCACACACCTATAGAGTATAATTTTAAGTGTAATAAACTTGGTAACACATTTATAATGATACTTGTATAGTATTTTAGTATGTGACTTTATATTAATTATGTGAAAACATACAATGAGGATGGCAAAGAATATGCCATATTAGCGCCATTATTTCTATCACTGAGTTATGAGTAACCTGATTAATAAACTTAAGATGTCATTAAAGAATTTAGATCTGTAAGTTAAAGTATGTAGATAAACAGATAGCTCAAGTAAGACTAACAAAACATTTCATTTATGTGACTTAATAAATATTAGTCATTTATTCATCTTAATAATGAATTGTTGAAAGTATTAATCATTTTTATGTTGTCAAAATATAAATCCTTGGGGAAAACATCACAAATGACACAAAAAGAGCTGTTTTAAACTCTAATTATAGTTGATATAAAACTATTTTTCCAAATTAGAAAGATCTTCTTGAATCTCATTTATAGAATTAATTTGCATTATTCATGAAATGATTTTGTTAGGGGCCCCTGGGTAGCTCAGTTGGTTGAGCCATCTGCCTTTGGCTCAGGTCATGATCCTGGGGTTGTGGGATAGAGCCCCACATCAGAATCCCTGCTCATCGGAGAGCCTGCTTCTCCCTCTCCCTCTGCTGCTCCCCCTGCTTGTGTTCTCTCTCTCTCTCAAATAAATAAAATCTTCTAAAACTTTTTGGGAAAAAAAAGATTTTGCTAAATACAGATAACTTCAGTTGAACTTTCTGCATAAGTTATTTATTAACTAATAAATTAATATGAATCAAATACATTTTATTAATAATAATTAATACTTTTATAATAAATTAATAAAAAAGAATGTGACATATTCTTCTGGGGAGTTTAAAAAATTGATTGGTTAATTCCAGTATAATTAGCATGTAGTGTTATATTAGTTTCAGGTATTCAAATGGTGATTCACAATTCTATACATTCTCAGTGCTTATCATGATAAGTGTACTCTTAATCCTCTTCACCTAATTCATTCATCTCTATACTTAAGAGTGTTTTTTGTTTGTCTCTTGTTTGTTTGTTTGGTTGGTTTGTTTCTTAAATTCCACATATGAGTGAAATTGTATGGCATTTACCTTTCTCTGACTGACTTATTTCACTTTGCATCATACCTTCTAGATTCATCCATGTTGACATAAATGGCAAGATTTCATTCTTTTTTTTTAATGGCTGAGTAATATTCACTGTTCAGTCACATATTCTTTATTAATGGATACTTATTTTAACTTATTCTATATTATAAGAACCTTGGCATGACTGAGGTATAAAGATTAGAACTGGTAAGTTTTCCAAATAACTAAAAGTTAGCTTTTCTAAATGCATAAGCTTTTTTTTTTTTCTTTTTTTTTTTACTGTAACAACTTTTGAAGGAATTATTTCCAGAATATTCTAGAATATTTCTAAATTCAAGGGCCATCATTATAACCAACAGTCAAGGACCTGTGTCTCAAATAAAAAACATATAATATTTTACATCTGTTCAGTGTTTCTAAATGTTTTCCAAGGCTATTGAAGAAGAGTAGAGCTTTGCATTCTGTTGTTTATAATCAACATCATACTATAAATATTGCTCCATGAATCATTACAATTTTAATTGTTATATAATATTCCATATGGACCTATTGGTGGCCCTTTCGTTGCTTGTCACCCTTACCCTCGTGCTCTTTCATTTTTTAGCTAGAGCCCTCTAATAGTTTTGTTTTTTTGGGAACTGTCCCCTATTCCATGCAGTCGGGGTGGAACTGTCACTCAAGGTGTCTTGCCATTCCCTCCTTGGCCAAAGGGGGTGATTTTGTGATTTAAGGGAAGTCAGGTTGGAATTGATTCATTCAGATGGAAGGGGCTGCCCATTCATTCCTGCTACCCAGATCCTTGGGGCTGTTTCTAAGGCCTTAGTCAGCTCTTTCTTTGATTCAGCAACTTTATTACTTATTACTTATGGTATAGGATTTGGGTGGGTGTGTACACGCATATGTATTCTTTTTACAACATATTTGCATCTATAAAAATATTTTTTCAACCAGCAACAATCTATAATATTCTGCCCTATTGTTAATATCAGGTTTAATTGTTATAATAAAGATTATTTAAGGAATGGAAGATAATGAATTTAGAAGCATCTAAGAAAAAAGAATATATTGTATGAAAACACTTAGGTAGTGTTTAAAATAAGACTGTGATGTTGTGAATTACAAGATATATAAATCTGTTCTTCCTCCAGGATTCTAGAAGAGAGCTTCTAAAACCTTTGGAATTTCCTAGATGTAGAGAGCAGGAAAGATGCCTTGTGTTATGTTAATGAGGCAACTTTTGGAAAGCACCTAAGGATGGGGGTGGGTTGCCGGTTGAGCCAACCCTGCAATTAGAGAGTTTGAATTTTCAGTTCCAACCCCTGACCTCCAGCAGGGGGAGAGGTGCTAGAGATTGGGTTCAGTCACCAATGACCAAAGATGTAATCAATTGTACCTGTGAAATAAAGTCCCCTAAAACCCCAGAAGGACAAGGTTCAGAGAGCTTCCTGGATGGTGAACAAGTGGAGATTCTCGGAGGCTCCTCACCCTTTCCCCGTACCTTGCCCTCTGCATCTCTTCCATCTGGCTATTTCTGAGTTACATCCTTTTATAATAAGCCAGTAATCTAGTAAGTAAAATGTTTCTCTGAGTTCTGTGGGCCACTCTAGCAAGTTAATCCAACCCGAGGAGGAATCTTGGGAACCTCCAATCTGCAGCCAGTCAGTCAGAAGTACAGCTAAGGACCTGGGTTTGTGACTGGTGTCTGAGGTGGCTGGCAGGGGAGTGGGTAGTGGTAGGGGGGAGGAGTTCCAGAGAGCGGTCCTGTAGGACTGAACCTTAACCTGTGAATCCTGGTGGACCGCGTCAGAATTAAGTGGAGTTATGAGACACCCAGCTGGTGTCCAGAGTATTGCTTGGTAGAAAGGTGGGGAAACCTTCCTCCCCACCCACTCCGACTTTGAAATTGACCCAAGAACACTAACAAAGACATACCAATCAGCTGAACACGTGACAAGTTGACAGCATATTCCATTTCGATTCTCAAAGACAGCCCCCAATCTGTTAATCTGTGTTTTTTTTTAAAGACACAAGAAGTAAGTTCTTTGTACCTAGGACGTAATGACTTTTCTCATAGTGTTCTACTCTTTTAATATTTTTTTCTTTATTTTAATTTTTATTAAAAGAATATAACAATAACACGGAAATTTGAAGAATAAGTTTTAACATAAAGTGGAATTCTACAAGGTACTTTTCCAGTCTTTTTTCACAGAAATATTTTCACATAGTTTAAACTAGCATGCGTAAAAATTTCTATCCTTAGATTTTTCAGTTGGTGTTATTTGAACACTTAAACCTGTGTACTCAGTCATTTTAACAGTTTTATAATTATCCATGGTGTATCACAGTTTCATTATCCATTATAATTAGAAATGCAGACTCTCTTGTTTTTTACTATTAATGGTGGAATAGAACATAGGAGTCTTTATGAAATTATTAAGCAGATAAGGTTAGTAAAGAAGACATTTAGTGTTACTTTAGATACCAAGAGTCACCTAGCACAGGCAAGAGTCCAAGGAGGGTAAATGGCTCGCTCCTCAGGGTCATAGAAGCTCCCAAGTTCCAACTAGCTCGCTTTGAAACAAAGTGAAAGGTTTTATGGCAATCTATGAAGATGCCACTCTTGAATCAGTAGGGAAACATGTCTTTTTTCACAGAAATTCCCTACCTTCCTGGTAGGACTGATGAGCAAGATAGCAATCAAGGGTAGGGGTTCCAGCAGCAAATAAACAGTGAAAGTAGTGTGGGAGGAGGGATACAGGTGCTGCACTGCTAAGGCCCATAGGTGTCCCAGGAGCTAAGACCCTGGAAATCTGATGGAGGCCACAGGAGTCCAAATGCTCTCTGGTTCCCAAATGCTGCCAACTTCTACTCATCTGATAAGCAATCCAGAGTCTATGCTGCCTCTCCCTCTACTGAGTCTTCTCTGCTGTATGAAGTGTGAGACCCCAGAAGTGTGCTTGCTCTGAACCTTCACGTTTTAACGATTTAAACAACAACGTAATATTATAGAAATCTGAAAAATAGGTTTAATATCAAATATAATTCTACCTGTATTCTCTTCCAATATTTTTCATGAATCATTTTGATATAATTTATTAAGATGTGCATGTAATGTTGTATCTTGAGGCACAAATTGATTATTTCTTACTATGAATTCCCAAAATTTGAATTACTGTTCAAAAGGTCAAAATTTTGGATGATTTAAGAACCACCCTAATTGTATTCCAGAAGTTTTATGTTGGAACCAGCAGTGTTAGAGTTTACTGGTTTCACCACTGCATCCTTTCTAACACAGGGCATTATTATTTATTAAATTTTTATTTTAAAATTAAATGGTCCAAAATAGTATATTACAGTTGCCTTATTATTAATTACTTTGATATTAGAAAGCGTGAATGATTTTCATGTTTATCTACTCATTGTTTTCCAGTATATGTTTTATTTACTGGAAATTTTGTGTTTACCATATTTTAGACCAATATTTTTCTCCATTTTGTTGTTTGCTCTTTGTTAGCTTAGAAATTTACATGTGTATGTTTTGAATTTCTTTCAACATTAATTAGCTTAGAAAACTATCTCCAACCCAGAAATATAGCATTCTATGGCATTCTATTTTGATCTTTATTATAGTTTTCCTGTATTTGTTATTTTTATTTAATTTTATAATCATCTGAATTAATTTGTGTGTACTGTGTGAGCTGAGATGTTGGAACAGAGAGTTCCTTCCATTATCCCATGTTAAACTCTTAGAGGTAATAGAAACGGTCTGGGCTATTTGTTTTGGTTCATTATAACTTTTAAAAGTATTGTTGCTTTGGGATAATCCATTTGAGTATGTTGAAGAGCTAATTACCCTTTATAACTCTACTTTGTCATAATATTCTTTAATATTCGCAAAGTACACAGTGGACCCTTAGTGTGCTTGTAGGAAACATTTGGGGAGCTTACCAGTTTCCAAGTTCACTAACACCAGACTTAGTGAGTCAGGTACAGAACTACGAAGCCAAACTACATTGCAGATGCTGGGCACTCAGCTGGACTCATTCACTGCATGATTAGTTTTCACCTACCAGCCTCACGGTGCAGTTAGTTCAAAATTGCGTTGGCAAAATAACACATTACTGTATGTCACAGATCTTCAGAGTTGCCTGCTCCAATTTGCTGAAATCATAAATTTTAAATCCACAAACACTGACAGTGTAAAATATTTGTACTCTATTTTTACATATCGAAGTCTTATCTTCTCCACTATTGTATTTTATCATTGTTGACACCACCTACATTTTTTAGTGGTTTATAAGCCATTGAAGTTGAAACATCGGCCTTATTCTCAGGAAACATTTTATGATTTAAATGTAAATGAACTGCTGACTTGAAACATGCTCTTTGAATAAAATCTTCTGAAATGTACAATCCAGCGGGAGAAAATTATGAGACCATCAAGACTCACCTCAAATGTGTCTGACAGCCAATGTATATCTGTAATTACTTTCTTATGACCACTTTCTATTGAGGAGACCGCACAATGTCTGATATACGTTGCTTCTTTATTACTGTCTAGTTCAAGGAGAAACATAGGCTGGAAAAATGTGAAAAGAAAGTTGTGTGCTCAATTCAGAGAGCTAAAGAGTGAATTCACACTTTACTCATTATTCCAGTTAGAATTAATAACTTGGAGAAATACTAGGTCAAAGAAAAACATTGAAACTAGTGTTTCAATGCAAAATGTAGTTAGGTAATAAGATTATGTATTTTCCCTTCCGTTTAGTCTAAGGTTTCATCTCTAAACTTAGCAAGAATGATTGACCTACTCCCTAAAGCATCAATGAGATCCCATTTTTAAAGGAGTGTTTCGTGCACGCATAGAGGGCCTCGCCCACAACGTCTTGGTGAAGGCCAGTCGGTGTTCAGGTTGAAGAAGTGGGGCCAGAGGTGTGCAACATGGTGGGTGAGTACTGCGTCAGGAGCTGAGGAGTCTTTCCTCAATCCTCTTGGCAGCATCCACAGCTTCACAAAAATCATAGTATGTGATTATCAGAAAGGACTGTAACCCCTTCATTCTACACGGGAGAAAACTGATGCCTGCTGAAGTGAGAAGACATGTCCCAACTCACAGGACTGCAGTCCAGAGCCTACACACATTGTCCTTCCGTCCCATGGTCTTTCCATGACATCACTTTAGGCCAGTCACTTGGGCCCTTTATTTCATTTAAGAACAACAAGAAATAACTTAACATCCTCAGGTAGGTCAAGCGACTTGTTTTATTGATTTTTTAGTCACAGGCCTACACAAAAGAAATTCAGAACAAGTCCACAAACAGAAGTTGTGGGAAATAATACCTTTTCCCCCTATATCGACTCTTTGTGTAGCTTGGCAGTTCTGTTATGCACTTTTGGATAAACCCCTGAATTGAAGAAACTTGCAAGTGAAAAGTCATAAAAAGCTAACCTTGAGCGTGACTTTTTTACTTCTACTACCGCCTGTCTTGATGTTTTCTATGCGATCTGCATGCGCAGAAATATCCCACATGACAATCTAAAACAGAAATAAATGTTATTACAACACATCTTCAGGAAATAGCTCACTGGGTCTTAAGGATTTTTTAAAACCCATTGGTATTGACATGCACTCTGATGAATCAATCACCTTGAAGGATAATCAAATTTAGACTACATCTTTAGTAAGTCAGTAGCTTTTTTCTTTTTTAAAGATTTTATTTATTTGACAGAGAAAGAGAGAGACAGTGAGAGAGGGAACACAAGCAGGAGGAGTGGGAGAGGAAGAACAGGCTTCCTGCTGAGCAGAGAGCCCAATGTGGGGCTCAATCCCAGGACCCTGGGATCAAGACCTGGGCCGAAGGCAGAGGCTTAACAACCAAGCCACCCAGGAACCTGAGTCAGCAATTTTTTTAAAATAAAGTTTTAAAAAAATTTTATTTATTTGACAGAGAGAGATCACAAGCAGGCAGAGAGGCAGGCAGAGAGAGAGGAGGAAGCAGGCTCCCTGCCGAGCAGAGAGCCCGATGTAGGACTCGATCCCAGGACCCTGAGTTCATGACCTGAGCTGAAGGCAGAGGCTTAACTCACTGAGCCACCCAGGTGCCCCCTGAGTCAGCAACTTTTAAAGCTAACATGACAAAGAATGTTTTCTTCTCTATAAAAATATTTTTAGCACATTGATTTTTGTGCTTGTGCTTATGTTAATAAAGGCTAGTATTTTTTTTTTAACTCCAGGATAAACAGTATGCAATTTCCTCTGCTTTGGGAAATTTCTGTGCCATCTGCATGTGCAGAAATATCCCACATGACAACCTTTTCCTCTGTCTTTGAGAATGTGCTGTGACTGTGGGGAGAGCTTCTTTGCTTGTTCTCCAGAAGTAGTACAAACACTTGGTTGTCCAAAAAGGCTGGAAATTGATGATTTCTACTTAATTGAATATTCTAGCCAACTCCAAGTTTGCATATACATGGATGGCAATTTTTGGAAAAATGAGAATAAACTAGAATATGCAACATTAAATTATACTAATTTTCAATGATTAAAAGTCATTTCGATTCTCTTAACAAGATGTCAGGATTACAGAATTGTGAGTGATCTTATTTTCATCATTTGCTTTTCTAAAATATTCTTTTTTAAAATTTATTTATTTATTTATGCATGCATATATGTATGTAATCTCTACAACCTAACATGGGGCTTGAACTCACAACCCTGAGATCAAGAGTCACATGCTCTTTGACTGAGCCAGCCAGGCACCCCTTTTCTAAAATACTCTTAGAGTTGTATCACCTTCATAATGAGTAACAAAAAGCATTTCAGGATTTGCAGGGCTTGGAGGATGGGCTCTGGGTCATCATTATGACTACCAGTTGTTGTTGAATAAAACTGAGGGGGAAAATTTATTTTCTTGGTTGTTTTGGTTCCAGATAAATAGTCATGGATGCTGTAGACATTTATTTTTTTAAAGATGTGTTAATTTGAGAGAGAGAGAGAGAGAGAGAGAATGAGAGTGTGGGATAGGGGCAAGGGGGAAGGGGAAAGGATCTCAAGCAGGCTCCTAGCTGAGTGTGGAGCCCAATGTGGGGCTCAATCTCACAGCCCTGAGATCATGACCTCAGCTGAAACCAAGAGTCAGACACTCAACCGACCAAGTCACCCTGGCATCCCCACTATAGACACTTAAATTTTCAATCACAAGGAAGTTTTCATAGCCAAACATAAAAAGACCATATACTGTTAATGGTCAAACTCACTGGTCACAGTAAATTTAAATTCTGACCATAAAACAACTTTAAGATTTTTGTTTGCTTTATTGGAGAAACATGTTTTTGGAGGACAGGATCTAAATTTCATATAAATTAGATAACTTAATGTGCTCCTGGATGGTTCAGATGGGTAAGCATCTGCCTTTGGCTCAGATCATGTTCCTGAGGGTCCTGAGATTGAGTCCCACATTGGGCTCTCTGCTCCTTAGGGAGTTTGCTTCTGCCTCTACCTCTCTCTCACTCTCTCTCTCTATCTCTCATGAATAAATAAAGTCTAAAAACTTTAGATAACTTAAAAAGAAGAAAACAAATATGGTATCAAATTGTACACATAGGAATTCAGTAATATAAGTATCTTTTCCCAGTGACTTTCTGTTCAAATTCTGGATCATTGCCAACTCCTACCTCTAGAGAAAAGTCAGAAGAGGACTCTTGACCAAGAGGGTTGCTTGTGTTTTTTGTTATTCAGTGGAATCTTGTGTGATACGCGACTCTATTCCATGAATACAAACAGATTTTACTCAATTTTGTTCCAGTTATAACTAGATTACCCTGTGGACACCTTGAGCCCTGATACCATGTCTAACACACCCATATACCCCAGTTCTTGGCACACAACTGGCATACTTTTCTGCCAAATTGAATGCTTAAGTTAAAGAAAAACTACCAACCAAAACACATAACAGGATGTTGTCCAAATTAATAAATAGTTGGGGGAAAACCCATAATTACCTGCCCATTTATGCAGCCTCCAGCAATGATATTAGGGTCACTTGGACAGAACTTGAAGCAAAAGATGTCATCTGGGCTCTCCAGCATTAACTAAAGTAAACCCCCCAAATTCAAGACAGAATGAGAAAATCTATTAAGATCATAGTGAGAAAGTAATATTAAGACAGTCACAAGTTGAATTTCATAGCCATCTATAAGAAAAGTGGACATAGAGTCCATTCCCAGAATTGCACCTGTGGATGAGAAATTGCTTCTGCTGAATTTTGTGAACTTTGTCTTATGTGTATGAGAAAGGTATATTCTCCAGGGGCCCGGGTCTCCCCTTCCTCCATCCTCCATGGGTCACTGCTTAGAGATGTTACAATTTTTTATAAACAAAAGTTTAGTGTTTCTGAGAAGGGTGAAGGTTAGCTTTGTGAGGACAAGCTACTTGCCTGTTTTGTTCCCTGCTCTCTAGCTAACCTGGCACAGAGTGAGTGCTCAAAAAGAAAATGTGTTGGATGAGAAAAGATAGAGATATTGCCAGTGATAATATCTCAAATTTTAAAATAATGTAGGACCCAGAAAGTGGACAGACTCAAGTACTGGGGGGTAAGAAGGAAGCCCTACAAGGAATATTCCAGTGTGAAGGAATAGGTACAGTAACCACAGCTGGCACCTGTGCTAATGTGTTGGCACCAGGCACAATACAAGCATGGCTACTGCTCTTCCTTAAACAAGACCATCAAAAATATGGGCTTCGGAGGCCATTGGTGAGCCACCACTGAGCCAGTCTCAGACTGGGACTGGAGTGAATTGTCTTTATCTGGTATTCTGTGGCTTCTAGAGAGACCTCTACTTTTAAAATAAATTTTAAAAATATTTTCTTATAGTTTTGATTGAACTAAGGCAAAAGAAAACATTTGCCTGTCTTTTTAAAGCTATTCTTCAAAATAGAAGAAAGGGTCTTTTTTTCCTCTTCCTAATTTGCCTGAAAGTTCAGCCATACTTCCATGATATGGACTGGAGAGTGATCCTAGTCCATTAGAAAATGTTAGAAAACCTCTACTTGCCATTTTTGCGGTTAATTGGACTGATAAGAAAGAACTAGAGATCTGTCATTTTTGATCTCTAGGTCTATAATAATTCAAGTGCTAGAATCTATTATAGTAAAACTGCCTGAATTCAGATGAATTAGGGAAGAAGGTAGAAGGAAAGGCTAGGGTTTATTAGGGAAATCCTTAGTTATATAATACTTTATAGAAACAAAATATTATATTTAAGCACATTAAAAAAAATCCCTAATATAATACTATAAAGCATCCTTCCCCCTAAGCAAAACTCTTTTTTGAGCAGCTGATAGAAATAGAACCCTGTGGGGCAAATCCAGCCCTCAGTCCTGTTTTATTTGAATTGTGTATTTGGTTTGGTTTTAGTAGAACTATTTAAAAATTGGGAAATTTCACTCAAAAATTCTGATCTGGATACTTTAAACCAAGTAAGACCAGCTGGCAACAAGGAAGCTGAAGAGTAACATCCCCACAGATGGGCTGTCCACTCTCCAGGACCAAAGTCCCTACTCCTCCCCATTGTTTCCCACACAGGCATCTGTACTCATTACTGTGACCTACTGGTGATTCTCAGAACTGACGGAATTCATGTGAAATTAAAATCTATTTGCATTTGAACAAATAGTATTTAAATAAAACCCCTGAAAGAGTTTGCTTTTTAAAATTGGTTAAACAGTCCTCTTAAAATCATTTTTTAAAATAACATGTTGATTTGTTCAATAAACTAGGTGTAAACTTTAGTTTTGCTCAAATTGATGACAAATTCTGAATTGAAGAAAGCCTAACTTAACAAACACTTACCATATTAAGCGGTTACAAAGTACTTTGCAATTAAAACTGCTGGAGATAAATGTGAACATAGTTTTGAAATGTTTAGACTATGTGGACAACTCTCCTTGATTGTCTGAGGACATTAAAAAAAAAAAAATTACCTGAGGATGTATGGGATCAGAGAAACTCCAGAAAAGAATCAGTGATGGTTGCAGCAATAATTTACCAGAAAAGTGGACTCTCTCTTCAAAGGAGAGTCGTACGGCCACGGATACAGCTATTAGGCCTGAATGAAACACAATTAGAAGTTAAAATCTGCAGTAACTGTACATAGAGAAATATTTTTAGGTTCTGTTCAACATCGTCACTAGTCATTTCCATTGTGAAGAAATTTGAATAAATATATTCAATAAGGCACGAGTTCTCCTAGAGTTCTACTGTGTAATACAGTAGCCAGTAGCTGGATGTTGCTTGTTTAGCACTTGAAGGTGGTCCGTCCAAACTGAGATGTACTGTTAATGTAAAATAAATAGTTGACTTCAAAGATTTAGTAAGAAAATGTATGTGTGTGTGTGTGTGTGTGTGTGAGAGAGAGAGAGAGAGAGAAGGGCCAGTATGGGGGAGAGGAGAAGGAAAAAAGAGCGAAAGGACCTTCTTCTCTTTGTGGTTCCACGAGCACAGGTTCCCCCTCCCTTGGCTGCTGACTGATTTAGGGGAGGTGTGTGTCCTCTCTTGTCCAGTAATGAGAGAAGAGAATGGGGGGCGGGGAACGGAGCCAGCCTTGGGAGTCCCAACAGACTGAGGCAAATCCAGATTCTTCACTGCCCGGGCTGGGTGACCTGAGCCCATCACTTCCCTGACTTGAGCTCTGGTTCTGTCCTTGTAGAAACCACAGTGAGGTGCTGGGAGAACACAGGACCACAGGGGGGCCAAAAGCTCTTGGCGGGTGCACTTCGCGGCTGCAAGTGGTCTTATTGCAACTGAGAAACCGAGCTAGCTTGTCATTTTACTAGAAAAGCGACAGCCTATTTCTGTGTATCACCAAAGAGAACCGCAGTCATGTTCATCTCACCATAGATGGTCGGATGCCATGAGACAGAGGTGACCATCTTCTCCGTTAGGTTATGGAGGTCGGTAAAGGACTGGTACTCTTTCAGGTGGGTATCGGTTTTGTCTCCAAAGGTGCTTTCTTCTTCTGCCAGGCACTTCCAGTCATCAACAAATGTGTTCATGATTTCATTTTGCTGCAGGGCTATTTCAACACTATTTCGTTAAAAAAAAAAAAAAGCACAAGATGTTGGATTTTACTATTCAATGATATGACTTTCAGCAGGTCCTCCATTTATATGGAAAGAAAATAATGTTCTCAGTTATATCTGGTAACTGACAATTATCCCCATGTGAAATAAATGACTTCAGAGAAAAAAATACCTCCTGGCTGTGTGCTACTCAGAACTTCTAGTGCCAGGAGGCTGTTAGCTGATGGCCTGGAGCGCCTCCGTGATCTCTCTGGCTTCCAGGCCCAGGCTGTGCTCTTCCAGGCCTATGACCAGGCCGGCAGCTGCAGGGACGGGGGGCGGGGGGGGGGGGGCTCCCCCACTCTGCCTCCTGCAGGAGTCCTCCCACAAGCTGTCTTACCCTTGGAGTTCCCTGCTGGGCTTGCCCTAGACCTTGCTGAAGCTCTCCTTGCCCAGTCCTGCTTCCTTTAAAAAGAATTTTCACACAGCAGCACCCTCCAAGCCTCTACTTTAAACATGGTCTTGTTCACTTCCTGAAAACCTCAAACTGACGGAAAAGGCAATTTTCTTAGCCATATTCGGTACTGAATGTTCATATATACTAATTTTTATACAAAGATATCATTAGGGATATGTAGACACACACACACACACACACACACACACACACGCACACATGTATTTAGGGTTATATATTGACCAGGATTAGAATACATATTTATATATTGTATATATAAAATTTAAAATAAAAGATTCTCAAGGGACAATATGGAGATTAGAAGTGTGATGTGTGTGCGCGCGCATGTGTGTGATAGTGGTGGTGGTGGTTTTAGTTACCACAGTGCCTGGGAGGGGTTAATGTGTTTAATTCTATTACTAAACCTGGCAATTAAGACTTATCCTGCTAACAAGGCTCATATTGCCCTTCCAAGAACATTCTGAGTGCTAGGCTCATCTCTTGGTAGCGTAGGGCCCTGACTAAACAAGTTCCTGTCCTAAAAGTTATTATGGGAGCTCGAAACTCGGTGAGTACTCGACAGTGCCAGGGGGCTGGTGTGTCTCCCCCAACCTCCCACCCCCAATCACTTGTCTTGTGCATCCCTTCCATTTGGTTCCTCCTGAGTCGTATCCTTTAAAACGAACCGGTAATAGGAAGGAGAGCCCTTTCCTGAGTTAAATGAGTCATTCTGGAGAATTATCAAACTGATTTATAGCTGGTCAGTCAGAAGCATAGCCCCCCTGGGACTTGAGACTGGCATCTGAAGTCGGGGCGGGCTTGTGAGACTAAGCCCCTTAACTTGTTGAGTCTGTACTAACTCCAGATAGCATGTGAGAGTTAGAGAATTGGTGTTGAAGAAGATACATATTCGGTGTTGGGGGGAAAAAAAACCCTTCATTTGGTACCAGAGGTCTTATCAGAACCTGAGAGTCCCATTTTCCTGCTTCTTCACGTTTAGTGACTTTACATATTTAATGAAACTGATTGTTATAAATGATATGTTGTGCAGACCTGCGTTCTCTTTTGTTCCTCTAAAAAGAGAAATTTGTTCTAGACTTGAACTCCAAATGTTATCTTCTCTGTGTAGAACAACAGCTGAAATCTCTGCCAAGTTTGCAGCTTCTAGATGCTGGTTGTTCTGGACTCCCCTAGAGTTCCCCTTAAAAATGAATATTTTAGTCTACAGCCTAGGGTCTGATTAGATTTTTTTAATGTAGGTCTGGGGTCTTGGCTTATCTGGGATTCCCTTTCTTCCATGACTTTCTCCTATTTGGTTATTCTGCCCCCTCACAGACCTGTAAGGCTACAGGTTTCTGTCACCTGAGCCTCCTATGGATTAGGCGATAATTATAGAAAAAACCCTGCAGACTTGCAAATCTCATCTCTCCCCCCTCCAGTTTCTGCTTATTTTTGGTTACTCTCCTGAGCCTTCATGTAATTATGTGTACGTTTGTGTATAAATATTGTTTTCTAGATCTTATAAGTGTTTTCTATGAGTTTGACCAACTTACTCCACCATTACTCAGTCACTTACTTATAATATGAAAATGAGGTACGTTCTTGAAAAAAGCAGTACCATAAACAGACAAAAAACAAAACAAAAAAATAGTTACTAAAAGTTTCTGTCATGTTGATTGCCCCTGCATATGGGTAGGTGTGAAAGCTCGGGTCCCTCACAAGGCCTTTGGAGCTTTCCCACCTAGAATGCCACCCAGCCTTTTACCCTACTGATTGGGAGTCCAAATAGCTTGGTTTTTTAATAGGTATAGTAGGCTCAAAGAGGGGGATCTTGATTATGAATTTCCTAAAATAAGGGAAAAAACCTCCTTTACTTAGACAATTAAATATAAGCTCGAAATATTGCAATTGATACTCCTAAGAATGTAATTAAACAGGGTGGCCTTTAATACCTCTGTTGTTAAGAATGAACACTACTGTTCACTGCTTAATTGGTTACTCTTGGTTAAATTCTTCTTATACTTTACCTTCCAAACTAGCACCTTCCTACTTAAAGTGTGGTCCATGGACCCCCAGCACCACCATAACTTGGAGTTTGCTAAAAATGCAGTCACGGACTCCACCCTGAACCAGCTGACTCAGAGTCTGTATGTTGACAAGATCCCCCAGGTGGTGCACATGCACGTTTAAACACCCAGGAGGGCTAGCTTTCCAGCCGGAGCTTCAAGCAGAAGCATTTGTTAGCATTCTCAAAATCTTGTTTTTTTCTGTTTCAGCCTAAATGAGAAAGAAATTCCCAAGAGACAAACTAAAAGCCAAGGCCTCCGATCTGATTTCCTGATTCTTTCCTCATGGTCTGAACTAGGAACTGACTGACAAGGGAGAAGAGAAGACAGCACCTTCTCTCTGGTTTCCGTTTTCTTGATTTCCCTGCACTCCACTTTCTGAGGGTGATCCAGTGGAGGCTGGCAAAACTCTTGTCTGAGTTAGAGCCTGTGAGTACTCTTTTTATAAAGATTTTATTTATTTATAATTTTAGAGAGAGAGAGATATCAAGTGAGAGTGGGAGTGGGGGGCGGGCAGAGGGAGAGGGAGAAAGTCTCAAGTGACTCGGAGCTGAGCACGGAGCTTGACTTGGGGCTCCATCCCAGGACCCTCTGGGATCCTGACCTGAGGTAAAAGCAAGATTCAGATGCTTAACCAGCTGAGCCACCCAGGCTAAATACTTACCCAGTAAGTTGTGTTTTTTTTTTTTGTTTTTTTTTTTTAAGTTTTTTTTCTTTCTTAACCCAGAAATGAATGTTTCTTTTTGCTTTGGCAGTGATATATTTGTAGGTTTATTTATTCTTGACCAGTGCTATTATAATTCCTGTGCCAATTTTCCTCTTTTTTCTTATAGTTCTGGCTTCTCCTTCCCACATCTCAGAGAGGGAATTATGAAGCTGTTTACTATTCCTCTCTCTGTAAGCATGGCAACTGAAAGGGAAGAATAAAAACCCAGCTCTAACGATAATACACCCTGTGGATAATTAAGAATTGGCTATAGGCCATCTATGGCTTTGAAATGGATTGTACATAGACTTCTCATTTTTAATATTCTTAACAGGAAAAATTTGAAGGACTAAATTTTGATATGGGGAAACAGAAACCTTGGGCTCTCGTTTCTTTCTCATTGCCCCATAGGAAAAACTGTAGCATGCTTCCTATAAATGAGTGGCAAAGAGTTAATGCCCTCTTTTTATTTTTGTTGTTTAGTTTTGTAGCCAAGCAGAAACACATTTAATTTTGTCACCAAACAGACAAAATAAGGCTTGCTTCAAAGTCTGAAGTAAACTCACCTGATTTTCATTTCCCCTAATCAAACTGCAGAGTCCACAAAACAGCAACCCCCTTCTTAAAACACTGAACCTCTGGCAATTTCTGGAGGATTCATGGAATTCTGCCTTGTAGTGTGTCTCCTGCCCTTGCCATGAGGTAGATATACAGTTTTTCTGCATGTTTAATATCTTCTCCAGGGACTAACTAGTACAGAAATCCTGGGAAGAGAGACTGTGTTCCTGCCTCTGGGTTTCTGGCTCTTTGTTAAAAGCGGTTGTGTTCTCTCCGCCCTCCATGGCTTTGATTCCATAGTCATTCTGGTGGCTGGCCCCAGGCAATCTAGCTACAGTGAAACATGAGTCAGCAAGGAACAGCCTGTGGAACAGCTAGCTGTCAGTCATCAGGCACTGATGGAACAACTATCTTTCTTTGTTGCATTTTGGGTTTTTTTTTTTTTAAGATTTTATTTATTTTGAGAGAGAGAGAGAGCACATGCGTGCACATGAGCAGAAGGGAGGGGCAGAGGGGGAGGGAGAAGCAGGCTCCCCGATAAGCAGGGAGCCCGATGTGGGACTGATCCCAGGATCATTACCTGAGCTGAAGGCAGACGCCTAACCAACTGAGTCATCGAGACGCCCTGTTCCACGTTTTAATAAGCTTCATAAGAAGTCTTGACCCAGAGTAACATAACTATATGTATATAAAGTATTTTATCTAGTTCGATGCACTCTCTTTGCATCACTGGTGAATTTTTAAACCAGATTCCCCCCAGACATAGGTAATAGCTTTTGAGAGTTGTTGGAATTTTCAGAATATTTAAAAGTCTCAAAGAATTAATGTTATTTTCTGAAAAACGAAAAAACTTCATATGGGCTACATATCAACTCGACCAACAAATTTTTAGTTTTGGAAAGAAAAGGAAACCAACCTACAGGGTACAACTGGCAGACCTGTGCACCACTGGCTTGCCTTCTCTGAATTCTGATGTCGACTTGAAGAGACCTTGTCAAGCTCTTCTTCCGTTTAGACACCCCAGGGTCCTAGTAACAGAGTATGTGTGTGTGTGTGGGGCGGTTCTGAAAACACCTCTTCTCTCAGATTCAGTAAGAGTGGCAGCAAGAGAGGAATTAGGGCAAAGGAATAAGAGGTACAAAGGTACATCTGAATCCAATTCAGGTTATCATTTACAAAGATCATAACTGTAATGAGGAAAACATCCTCACACACTCAAGTGTATACATCTCCCAGGTGAACACTGGTGTGGCCCTAGCTTAGGAGGTCTAGGAGTGTTGCCTGGCAACAGAAAGGAAAGACTGAGAATGTGTCACATGCTCACGCATATCTGATAAATCTTCATGCTCTCTAACTAGACACCATGGGTTGAGTTGCTTTTTTCAAGACCTATCACTATAGGTACACATACACATTTTATGTTTTATTTTTTTTAAAAATTAATATACAATCCTTACTTTATAGACGTATTGTTCAGAAAGTCGCTCAAAGGCTTTGATTGTTCAAATGTCTCTTTTTCCTCCTCTGATAATTCTCTTGGATAATATTGCATAGTGGCATTTTTGGGATATGTCCTAATACATTAAAAGAAAATGGAATACCAAAAATTAGATCAAAGGAAAGTAAATATAGACAAAGGTTTCTTTCTGTGACAGTAATATTTTTTATTTGAATTCTATATATTCAATTTTTTTCCTTATCCCAGATAATTGAAATTGACCGCCTTTTTAAAATACTTTGAATACTTATGTATTTGTTTCCAACATAATCAAGAAGTTCTTGTTTCTTAAAATTTTTATTTAAAAAAATTTTTTAGATTTTATTTATTTATTAGAGAGATGGAGAGAGAACACAAGTAGGCAGAGCAGCAGGCAGAGGGAGAGGGAGAAGCAGGCTTCCCACTGAGCAGGGAGCCCGATGCAGGACTTGATCCCAGGACCCTGGGATCACAACCCGAGCCGAAGGCAGCCACTTAACCAACTGAGCCACCCAGGTGCCCCTTTAAATATTTTTAACTGATAGAAAAGTTGTAAGAAGGATCTAAGGAACTCTCATACACTCTTCACCCAGATTCATCCATTATTAACATTTTGCGACATTTGTTCATCATTTTCTCTCTCTTCATTTCATTAAATCAGTGTTTCTTAACCAGTGCAATCCTACCCCGCCCCCACACCCTGAGAACTTTTGGCCACATCCAGAAACATTTTTGGTTGTCACAAATGGAATGTGCTACCGGCATGTAGTGAGTAGAATCCAGGGATGCTGTTTAATACCTTCCAATGAACAGGATAACCTCCCACAAAAGAGAATTATCCAGCCCAAAATGTCAGTAGAGTTGATACTGAGAAACTCTGCTCTCTCTATAAAAATAAAAACAATTTACACTTCAGCAATGATGGCAACGTGATCTCTGGGAGAAAGCTTATTCCATCTCGTCTGCCCTCGGTGCTCACCTCCACCCTTGAACCCTTGAACATCTCCTGTTGTGTTTGGGCAGTGGTAGTCTCACCTACTAGACCGGCTGAGCTCCTTGATCTCCGGGTATGGGGCTCTAGAAAGGTCATATGGCACAGTCATTAAAAGTGTGCACTCTGGTGACAACCCTGCCTGGTTTTGAAGCCCGATTTTATCACTAACAAGCTTGGTGACCCCCCAAGCTAATTAGTTAACCTCTCTGTGTCTGTTTATTCATCTCTAAATGAAATTCTCAAAGTATCTGGCTCATAGGGTCATTGTAAGTTGAATACGTTAATACAAGCAAAGCTTCTAAAACAGTGCCTCGCATATTATAAGTGCTTAAAAAATATTAGGTTGTATTTATTCTGTGTTGAACAAATGTTAATAAAATGTCTCTGTGAGAGGCAAATTATATATATATATATATATATATATATATTTAATAAAGAGTAAAAAAACAAGGAGTAAAGAGAGTTTTATGTCTAATAAACAATTCATTCTTTTTCCCCCTAGCTAGCCCAGTATCGGTAACACAAAGCAGAGTGCTGGAAAGAAAGAATGTTGGTATTGGAACCAGAGAGACCGAGTTCAAATCATAGCTTCATCTCTTAATTGTTAGCACACATTAGTGTCCTTTAGTCAGGATTAAGTAAGAAATTACATGACACCTATGGATCTCATCCAAGAGGCAACATGACTAAGAGTTACTCCTATTTTTTCAATTTGAGCTGTTTTGTTATTTCTCAGCAGATCTGTTTGTATTGCTTCAATTTAAATTATGTTCTGAACATTGACCTTTCATTTTTAACCTGGTTTTGCCTCAGTTTCTTTATTTGTAAAATGGGGATAGTGCCTACCTCAGAGGGCAGTTGTGAGAATTGCTTGCTGTGTGACAAGGACTTAGAAGAATGCCTAGTATGTGGTAAGAACACTCTGAACATTTGCTTTCACTGTCAATCCCCTTTGAACTTCATCTTTGATTTTATTTATTTTTTTTCTTACTTCTGTCAAAATTGTATCTCTTAGCCTCTCTACCCCAGACTAGCTACCCTTCCTGATTTCCTGATCTTGTTAAGGAGTACCAGCATTCTCCCAGTCACCTAGATTTGAACCTTTTGATTCATACAGTTTGTTTTCATCTTATGCGCCAAGACCTTCACTTCTCTTTTCACTCCATCTATGTAGATTCAACTGTCCTTAGTATGAGTCAGCATTCATTGAGAGGCTACTAAATCTAGAGTCCTCTGGTTTGGGTTCCTGTTGTTGGAAGTTCCCTGTCCCTTTTCTGTCTACCTCCCAAGTCTACCCTGGCTGACTCATTCTCTTCACTTTTCTGCACCCTGTCAGGAACACAGAAGTCATCTCTGGCTGACTTGGCTTAGAAATTTGTCTCAAAGTCTAAGTTTCTTTGGTACTAACGTCATTATCAGGAGGTGAGAGAAGAATGACAATGACAAACACCTATTAAGTAACATGAAGAGAAATAGAGTAAGGGGATAGATAGTAATGGGAGTTGTTGCTTTTATAGATGGCTTCCAACTTATGATGCTTCCATTTGTGATTTTTTAATTTCAGGATGGAGTGAAAGCAATATGCATTCAGTAGAAAATGCACTTTGAATTTTGGATTTGGAATTGTCTGGGCTAGTGATCTGCTGTACTATCCTTTCTCGTGATTCTGGGCGGTGGCAATGAGCCAGAGCTCCCAGACAGCCACACGATCATGAGGGTGAACAAGCCATATACCAACAACCATTCTGTACACAATCATCCTGTTTTTCACTTTCAATATTTCATATATTATCTGAGATATTCACCACTTTAGTATAATATAAGTTTGTGTTATATGATGTGGCCTAGCTGCAGGCTAATGTAAGAGGAGCAGCATGGGCAGGAAGATGTGGAAAAGCAGACATTCTGGAAGCTGGAAGCAGCCCATGGGGCTGGAGCACAAGAGCTTGTTCCAGAACAGGGTGCCAAGGCTGGAGGGGCAGGCCATGCCTTGTCATGGAAGAAAGAGGATCTAATGCCATCCTAAGGGCCCTGGATGTAGTGTGGAGCCAGAAGAGAGATTTAGGCAGTGACCTAACATAATCTGCTTTGATATGGGAGAATGATCACTTCAGTGGTGGAATAGAATGGTTAGGAGCCAAAGGTGAGAGACAACAGGAGCCTGCTCTGAGAGCAGGAGTGTGCTTATTAACAGCATCAGTTACTGTCCCACTTCATAGTGTTTACATTCTTATAGACGTGTCTATCCTGTTCCTATTGGGATTTTTTAACTTAATTAATTTTTTCCTATTGAGATTTTTAATTGAGATTTGTTGAGTATAATTAGATCTTCCTGAGTTGCTCTGTGAAGATCTATGTCTTCATTGTCAATGCATTTCTATTTATTACAAAGATCTTTCAAAATAAGCATGGATGTTGCTAGATTTTACTGCAATTGCCTTTGAATATATACACTCCCATCACATACTTACCATCTTGTTTGAGTACTTATGTCCTTGACTTTGGGGACTACTTGCATGCCAACATCTTTCTCAAGTTGTTTAAGGGTAAAATGTTTATCTGGGTAGGCTGTACATTCAATATAGGCATCTTTTACACTGGAAGCATTTTGGTCACTGAAGTTAATTGGTGCTCCAAACTCACTTCGTTTTCGAGAAATCATATATGTAATCTGCAACACATGTGAGCAGTGAAAGTAACAATCAAGTTCAGTAGACAGTACAGGTGTTCTGCTTGGATCCTCTCAAATCTCTTTCTATACTGTTTGCCCCTCCAGTTCTGTGTGCTTTCCATTTTCAGGGCCACCCCCTACTGCTCTTCTACAGAGCACTGTTCTAGCTACTGGGACCACTTTGGTACAAGACAAAAAGAATAGGAAGTGACTGGCACTCACTGGTGTTGGACTGGTGGGAGACACGTGTAAGCCCATCTCATTTGCTTCTGTTTGGGACAACAAGGTGTCATTTCTACTCCAGAGTTCCCCTAGGGGTTCAAGCTAAAGGTTTCCTCTATTGGCCTTTTACCTGAGATTGCATCTGTGTAGGACTTCTGCTATGTCCCTGGCCTGCTGCTTTCCCTATTCTTCTATGGAGCACTTTCTTTTTTTTTTTTTTTTTTTTTTTTTTTTTTTTTTTTTTTTTTTTTTTTTTTTTTTTTTTAATATTTTATTTATTTAATTGTCAGAGAGAGAGGGAGAGAGAGTGAGCGAGCACAGGCAGACAGAGTGGCAGGCAGAGGCAGAGGGAGAAGCAGGCTCCCTGCCGAGCAAGGAGCCCGATGTGGGACTCGATCCCAGGACGCTGGGATCATGACCTGAGCCGAAGGCAGCTGCTTAGCCAACTGAGCCACCCAGGCGTCCCTATGGAGCACTTTCATAATAAATCACTCACATACAAATCTTCTTCTCAGCGGCTGCCCTGGGAATGCCACTGTGTCAGTTTCCTCTGGCTGATGTAACCAAGGGGCACAGCCTGGGTGGCTTAAACCAATAGGACTTTATTTAAACTATTCTCATAGTTGTGGAGGCTGGAAGTCCAAGATCAAGGTGCTGAAGGGTTTGTTCCTTTTAAAGGTTCTGAGGGAGAATCTGTTCCTTTCCTCTCTCCTAGCTTCCAGTGATGGCCAGCAATCCTTGCTCTTCCCTGGCTTGTGGATACATCACTCCCATTTCTGCTTCCTTCTTCACATGGTGTTCTCCCTTTGTCTCTGTGTCCTTGCATGGCCATCTTTTTATAAGGACACCAGTCATTTTGGATTAGCAACCCTATTTCCTAATAAAATCACCTTCTAAGGTACTGAGTGTTAGGACTTCAACATATCTCTATTGGGGAATACAATTCTACCCTTAATACCCAAATACCCCAAACAATGACCATTCTTCTATCAAAGGAAAAACCACATCCCCATTGGCAAACATAGCAAACCTCACAGATCCCTCAGGAATCAGTGTTGTTCAGCATTACAGAGAGGTAACACGCTGAAAATCATACCCAAGTCTCTGACCTGCTTTGTAGATTCCTTAACTGATTCTTCCTCAATTTCTTTCTCACTGCCCAAAGAAACCCATGGTTTAGAGATAGGTGGCTTATAAACATATATATCTTCTGGAATATACTCTTTATATTCTTCCTGTTCTTCTGGTAATTCTGGGGCCTAGAGTAAAATAAACAGCACTCAAAAATTTATGACCAAAAGTAGTTATAGCTGCATGTGAATATTTCACAATAAAATTTGTGTTTTTTTTTTTTTTTTTAATTTTATTTATTCGACAGAGAGAAACCACAACTAGGCAGAGAGGCAGGCAGAGAGAGAGGAGGAAGCAGGCTCCCTGCGGAGGTCCATCCCAGGACCCCGGGACCATGACCCAAGCCGAAGGCAGAGGCTTTAACCCACTGAGCCACCTAGGTGCCCCACAATAAAATTTATGTTTGTATAAATTAAACGCTTCCTTATTTTCTTTATTCTTAGTTCAGTTTTTGAATTAGGAAAAGGAAACTAAGCAAAAGAAAAAAAAAACATTTAATTTTCACAGCAGCTCTGGAAATAGATACTATTGGTGCTAACACTTTGCAGACAAGTGGTTCAGTAACTTACCCAAATTCATGGAGATGGCAAGAGGAGAACCAGGAATATGAGACAAAGAGTGGCTAAGAGCAATGCTATTCCAGATTTATTGTTTCTGCTCTCATTGAGTCAACAAAGGGCAAATAATTAGAGTATCTGTTACTCTGAGGTATTTGATTTAGGTCATCCCGCATTTACTGCTTACCTACTCTAAGCCCCAGGGCCCGGTCTAGGTCCCAGGGAAAGAGAGCTGAACAAGAATAATCAAAACCATGTGTAGTTGTCCCCCAAAGCTATTCTTTCCTTCCGACAATCAACAGGATGCAAGGACTTGGCATATACTTACATTTAAATAGTTTTCTTTGCCCTCTTCAGTTCCAATAAGATAAAAGTTAAGTCCATATTTGAAGTCTTTGTCATAAACAACTAGAAGCTCATCTCCAGGATATTCCTGTAGGCATAGAATCAAAAGAGAAGGTCAGTGTTCATTCAGTTTATTCAGACACAAAATTGGTATTTTTCTAATCAGTCATAAAAGATAGCCATAGTGCTAATCTATGGCTCATAATCCCAGATTGTAAAATTATTCTATTAACAAAGCACTTAAAACTCAGTAGGTCTGGGGGAATTTACCATGAGATTTTATTTCTAACAGGAAAAAAAAGAAGCATTCCTTTTACTTGGTGTTGGTGCTCAGTAGCATGTTTGGAGACAAATCAGACCAAAATTATGAAGTAAAAAATTGAAGCGATATGGGAAAATAAGAGTAGATTCCTATTCTAGTTGAAACTGGGCAAAGATAAGTTTTCCTGGGTGTGAAGTAAGGATCAGCCACTGATAAGTGTTTGCTTTTCACAGAGGATTATCAAGCAGGATTCCATAAGAAAGGTGGGCAAATTCCTTTGTTGGTGGGTGGGCTTGCCACAGATTTAAACTCAACAATCTCTCTATCTTTTGTTATCATGTACCAGAAACCTCTTGAGACAGGACTGAATAAATGAAGAGGGATGTTGTATTTACCTGGATAACTTTTTTGACTGGATAGAAGTCAGATACTGCAGCTCTGTTCCGAAAGTCTGCAAAAATATCTTCTTTTTTGATAAGTTTATAAGGTTGCTCATCTGTGATATCTTCATCTATTTGGCATTTGAATATTTCCTGGGTCTGCGTAGTTAATACTAAAGGGTAAATTTCCGGATGACCTGGGGAAGGCAAAGTAGAATTTGGACATTAAATATAACCACTTAAAATATTAAGAGGAAACCTGCAGCTGTTTGCTTTAAATAATTATCTTGGTTAAAATTTTAAAAGACTTTAAAAATCATTGTTCTTATTTTTCTTTTGAAGATTTTATTTATTTATTTGACAGAGATCACAAGTAAGCAGAGAGGCAGGCAGAGAGAGAGAGGAGAGGAAGCAGGCTCCCCACTGAGCAGAGAACCCGATGTGGGGCTCGATCCCAGGACCCTGAGATCATGACCTGAGCCGAAGGCAGAGGCTTTAACCCACTGAGCCACCCATGCGCCCCAATTGTTCTTATTTTTAAAGTAAGTCTGTCCATTACAGAAAATGTCAAAAAAGATAAAAAGAAGAAAATAACAATTATCTGTAATACTACCTCTCAAGAGAGAGCCTCTATTCATGGTATGCTCTATTTCCTCTATCTCAAGCCATCTTCTCATTTTCTTACCCTTCTTATCACCATCAACTTCCATGGTCCCAGTCTCAGCTCTGGATCTAACCCCAAAACTTCCTCCCCCAACTCTCCCTCCCAGGGTCCCAGAGCCCACTCCCATCTTCTCCAGACCCTATAAACCTAGACGTCCTGACATCTTTTTTCCCAGTGGAGAAGAACACGTGGCTTCTCAAAGTGGAATTTGGGGTTTATTTTTCTACAGAAATATTTACCCCCCACCCTAGTGGCTCCATGACATAATTATTCAGGTAATTGGGGAAGGGGTTAATGGCTATATGCATAACGTTGATTATTTGTGGAAATATATTCCAAATCACAATCAGTTGGCATAATAAACATTTGGAATACAAGTTGTTCATGAATTAGGGACTAGCTGCCATTTTTCTTTCTCTCCTTGGGAGTTGGAAATGTGGGAGCTGGGATCCAAACTAAGGTCCCTGCCCTCTTACTACCATGCTATACCTTCTCTCTAATGTGTGGACACAGCAGAGCATGGGAGAAGGTCCTGCTCCTTCCTCACATGTGGCCAGGGAGGTAACAGATGACACTTCATAGGAGGCGTCCAATGGCAGTTACTGACCTAGTAGCTGATAGAGCAGGAGCCACAGACAGACTCGAGCTCCACAGAACTCACTCCTCAGAATCTTACTGTGTGTACAAGGAAGAGTCCTATGCCCTACAGATCAAAGTCCTCAATATACATCAATTGCTCTGCATTTAAAAAAAATATATTTATTTATTTATGTAACAGAGAGAGAGTGAAAGAGTGCAAGCACTAGCAAGAGAAGTGGCAGGCAGAGGACAGGGAAGAAGCAGGCTCTCGGCTGAGTAGGGAGCCTGATGCGGGGCTTGATCCCAGGATTCTGGGATCGTGACCTGAGCTGAAAGCAGATGCTAAACTGACTGAACCACCCAGGAGCCCCAACTGCCCGTGCATTTTGAAACAAACTAATTTAAATAACTCTCATGTGTTTCATCTGTACTTTTTTTTTTTTTTTAACATTTTGGTTGCTATGTCCTTTTTAAAAGCAGTTGTATTGAGATATAACTGGCTAACAATAAACTGTATATATTTAAATATATGCATATTAAATATATACATATATAAATAAATAAAAATATTATACACAAATGATGTATGATATACTTGATGATTTGATAAATCATCAAATGATGAAGACATCACCACACCAAGGTAAAGAACATAGCCATGATTGCCCAAATGTTCCTCCTGTCCCTTCCTCCCTGCCTGCACCCCTAGGCAACCACTGATCTGCTTTCTATTACTATAGCTTAGTTCACTTTTTATGGAATATTTATAAATGCAGTTACATAGTATGTATTCTTTCTGTATGTTTATCTTTTTTTACTTAGCATAATTATTCTGAGATTCATTCATGTTGTTGCATGTAACACCTGGTTCATTCCTTTACATTTCTGACTGGTATTCCATGATTTTGGATGTCATATCTAGGAAATCTTTGCCTAATCCAAGGTCACAAAGAATTTTTCCTATATGTTTTCTTCCAGAAGTTTTATAATATTTGGTTTTATAATGAGGTCTATGATCCATTTTGAGTTAATTTTTGTATATGTCGTGAAGTATGGGTTGAAGGTTTTTGGGTTTGTTTTTGTTTTTGTTTTTGTTTTTTGCATATAGATATACAATTGTTCCAGCATCATTTGTTGAAAAGATTGTTCTTTCTCCACTGAACTGCCTTTGCACTTTTTTTGAAATCTATTGACCATGTATATGTGAGCTTTGTGTTTCTGCATTCTCACTCATTGGTCTATCTCTTTATAGTATCTTTTAAAAATAGCAACAACAGTTAGTGTGAACTGTCTTTGTGACAGCTCCACGTAAGGAAGTGGGCATGTACTGTCTAATTTAACCTACAATAATCTCATGAGATGGTCATGCTACCTTGTTTGGTTTTTTTTTAAGATTTTATTTATTTATTTGACAGATATCACAAGTAGGCAGAGAGGCAGGCAGAGAGAGGAAGGGAAGCAGGCTCCCTGCTGAGCAGAGAGCCTGATGCGGGGCTAGATGCCGGGCTCAACATGGGGCTCAATATGGGGCTTGATCCCAGGACCCTGGGATCACTACCTGAGCCGAAGGCAGAGGCTTTAACCCCTGAGCCACCCAGGCGCCCCTACGCTACCTTGTTTTTCAGACGAGAAGCAGATGTTCAGGGAGGTGAAGTCATTTGTGACCAGACTGTCATTAAGTGGCAGAATTATGAACTGAGCCAAGTCTAATTCCCAAACCTGTGCTACTAATCACTTGTGGTAAACAGAATAGAGCCCCCCTGAAAGTGTCCATGTTCTAATCCCTGAAACCTGTGAATAAGTTACTTTCTATGATAAGAGAGACTTGCAGATGTGATGAAATTAAAGAACTTCAGATGGGGAGATCATTGGGCTCCTGAGCAGGGCCCAAGGTAACCACTATGATATAAGAGGAAAGCAAGAGGGTCAAAGTCAAGGAAGAAGATGTGACAAAGAGGCAGAGGTCAAAGACAGAAAGATTAGAAAATGCTACACTGCTGGCCTTGAAAATAGAGGGAAGCACCAAAAGTCCATGAATGCAGAGAGCCTTTAGCTGAAAAAGGTAAGGAAGTGGATCCTTCTCTCAAAGCCTATAGAAGGAACCAGTCCTATTAATACCTTGGCTTTGACCCAATAAAAGTAATGTCAGACTCCTGGTTTCCAAAATTGCAAGATAATAAGCCATTTAATTTTTAATTTTTTTGTACTTTTTCTTTTGGTGATTTTGCCAGTTAAAATGGCCCCCAAGCATAGTGCTGAAGTGCCATCTAGTGTTCCTAATGCAAGAAGGCTGGGGTGTGACTTGTGGGGAAAATTCGTGTCTTAGATAAGCACCATTTAGACATGAGTTATAGTGCATTTGGCCATGTTAATGAATCGATAATATATATTAAATAAGGTGTCTTTAAACAGAAATGCACATAAAACAAGTTATGTATTGATTGGCTAATGAAAATGTGACTAGAGGCTCATAGGAACCTAACTCTGTATTTACCCTAGGAGCAATAGCTCAGTACTTGCTAATCTAGTGTTAGCAGCAACCGTATATAGCAGCAACCGTTATCCAAGAAAAACAAGAATTGACTGTACTTTAATTTCAGAATTAGGATAAGTGCTATGAAGGCAATAAAATGGTGCCAGGTGAAGGAGAGGTCAAGGAAGTCCTCTTGCAGAGGTGGGATTGGATCAGATCTAGATCTGAATGGTGAAAAGGAGATAGATGCATAAATATCTGGGGGAAGATCTATCCAGGTATCAGGAGTAGCAAGAACAAAGGCCCTGAGGCAGGAATAACTTTGAGGTACTGTCTGCTAAAGAAGGCTGGTGGGATCTAGATTGGGATGGGGGGATGAGGGGAGAGGAGAGAGACAGAGAGAGACAAAGAGAGGGAAGCAGAGACAGGACTGCTATAATGGCAAAGTAAAGAGAGTTACTCATAAGAGAGTTTAAGCAGGAAAGACACATGACCAGGTCGTGCGAGAATGAATTGAAGGAGAGTAAGTAGAAGCAGTGATACCAGTTGAGGGCCAAGGAACCAATCTGGATAGGAGATATGGAGGTCTGGACTAAGGCTGCAGATGTGGACATAACATGAAGTGGATGGGATATATTTTAGAGGTGGGATAGTTTAATGCAGATGAGGAGGTGTTGAGGGGGAGAAAGGAGTCAAAGACAACTTCCAAGTTTTGGGGTGGTACATTCATTAATTCAGTAAATTATTTACTGTGCCTCTTCCAGTGCCATTTACTGTCCGTTGACATCCTCCTGCCATCTCCACTACCCCTCTACCACCCTGGCCCAAGCCACCACCTTCTCTTTCATAGGTTTCTGCAGTAGCTTTTGGACTGGTTTCTGCTTCCGTCCCTGAAATTCCCAGCTAGGTAGCCAGGGTGACACTTTAAAAACAAGTCAGACCCCATCACTCCTCTGCTTAAATACCACTTGAGTAGCCTCCATCCTACATGACTCAAAGTTAGAGCCTTTATAACAGCCTACAAGGCTTTTGGATCTTCTTCTTCCCCAACCCTCACTGTTTTCTCCCTGTCTCTAAACATGAAGGGCATCACCTATGTTCAATCTAAGAGGAAAGTTTCAACAACAGCCAAACAAAAGGTCTTAATGGAATAAGATTATTTAGCCTTCAAAAGTAGGAACAACATTAATTGGTTGTCTAAGTTCTAGTTTGTTTAAAAATTAGCCTCTTCAACTTGAAATACTTGAATCTTACCTTGAGGTACAGGCCAGAGTCTTAAACATATTATTCTAATGAAAGTAATAACCAACAGACTTACACACTTTCTACTCTTTGCCGTAACCATACCATGTTAGATTTGTGAGAGACTGATCAGTTCAAGTCTATTTCTCAATTTGAAATTCTCTCTTCCACTCTTATTTTTTATTCTTTCCTTAAAATTTTTAATTACTTTAAAATTTTAATACTTTTTCACTTTATATTCTAAATGACATAATATAATTTTAGCCCATGTATATCTTCATCAATCACCTCAATTTGTACTTTTGTTTGCTTATTGCATATTAAAATATTCTAAAACTGGGGTCATAAATTCTAAATTATATTTCCACTTACCCATGCTCTCCATATTTATAGGCTCTCTTTCTTCACTATCTAGAATATAATAAAATGATGTCACATTTGCATTTTTAAACAAATAGATATAGATATAAATATATATATAATAATATAAATATAAATATTTTACCAAGCATCAAAGCACAAAGCACAAACATAAATACACAATGAAGTTTTAAACTATTTTATGAATGATTAAATAGAATTTGAAAAAATTATATCTTTCTTCACAGAAGAAACTTATCTTTCTTCACAGAATTCTCTCTTAGTGATATATTTGCTATGGCATTCATTATATGACATTTAACAGGTATTCTAATGAAATGAATCAAGCATAGGACTAAATCTCCATATTTTAAATTCCATTTGTGGTTGACTTTACGACAGCAAAACTATGTCATTATTTGATACGTTAAACCCCAGTTATTTTGGCAGCAAATATATATACAAACACTAGATCCGTAAAAATCCCATTAATGAAAAAACAATCCTACCAGGTAACATTTGTTTGGTTTTGGTCCGTTTTGATTTTCTTTGGCCACCAGAGCCCTTTTGTTTTCTAGATTTTGGAGCCATGGTTCTGACTTAGGCTGCATAAAGAGATAATGTCATTAGTAAATTCTGTGTTACAGTTTCAAATAATAAGCATTATCATTCAGTAAAATGTAAGAATATGTTTTCTAAGCTTTGCCTTTGGTGAAAGCAACATGTGTTTTCACAGGCTGGGTGTTCTGTGACCAAAGGTTTATTGCGACCACAATCCTGCTGATAAGATCTTGCCATGCTGGTGGAGGCTTTCAGCTGAAGCACATGGAAGCCACCTGTCAATCTTCTGAGGTCTCAGCCGTAGGCCCCCCCACTCCCTGGGAACCTGGACAGAGAATAGGGGTTCCCCGGCCTCCTGCTGCTGTTCCCATCCCAGGGAGCTGCTGTCTGCTGCCCGGTGCCCAGCTCCCCAGCAGCTGCCCCAGCAACAAAACAGGCTGGAAGTCCACAGGCAGGCACAGGCCCACAACATGCATATAGGTACAGAATTTTTAAAATTAACATAATTTAACTAGTACTTGTGTCCTAGCGTGTGTACATGTAGCCACTGTCTCCTCGTTTGTGCTGTGAGAGAGTGCTTCCGAAAGTGTTCTGTGGAATTCTTCATCAGCTTTGGCTGAGGTCATTAGCTAGCACATCGAGTCCTCGACATCTCCATGGTCACCCCCGTCTCATCTTGTTAGATTGTTAGGAGCATGATTTCAGAGTCTGAGCAGCAAGGTTGAAAAATAGACTCTGCCTTTTACCAGCTGAGTGATCCTTGGCAAATTATATACCTTCTGGGTCTCAGCTTATTCATGTTTAAGGGGAATGATAATAATAAAACCTACCTCACAAGATGGTCGTGATGATTTAATGAAATAAAATGGCTCAGTCGGTTAAGCATCTGCCTTGGGCTCATGATCGGTCATGATCCCAGGGGCTTGAGATCGAGTCCTGCATCCGGCTCCTTGCTCAGCAGGAAGCCTGTTTCTCCCTCTGCCTGCTGCCCCGCCCTGCTTGTGCTCACTTGTTCTCTCTCTCCTTGACAAATAATTAAACTCTTTAAAAAATTTTAAAAAATAAAGTTGTATCATCTTCAACTCAGTCATGTCAGTCAGACTGGTTGCCTCGCTTTTTTTTTTTTTTTTTTTTTAAGATTTATTTATTTGAGAGAGTAGAGCACGAAGCTAGGAACAGAGGGAAAGGGAGAGAGAATCTCAGGCAGACTGTGCCCTGAGTGCTGAGCCCGACACGGGGCTCGAACTCACCACCCAGAGATCACGACCTGAGCTGAAACCAAGAGTCATCTAGATGCTCAACCAACTGTGCCACACAGGCGCCCCTCGTTGCCTCATTTTAATAAACCAATATAGACTGAAAATTATTTCATAGTCCACAGTCAGAATATCCTATTTTCATTTTATGCCTCATTCCTTGATTACTAAATCTAGACCAAAGCGTGTGTATGTAGGGGGGTGTTTGTGATTTACATCTTTTACTTCAGATTTTTCTCATGTACTTTTTCAAAAGGTAATAATGATAGCTCATGTTTGTTGAGTGTTTGTTATGTGCAAGGCACAGTCTTAAGTACTTCACATGTATTTTTTATTTAATTTGAGCCACCCTTTTAGATAAGCATTTTATGAATACTTTTATCTTCATCCCCATTTTATAAGGTGCAAACAGAGGCCAGGGGGATACACAAAGGGTGAGCTGTAAAGTCAGCGTGTGAGCCCACCCAGTCTGGCCCCAATGCCCACACTTTTAATCTTTGTACCAGACTGTCCCTTGGCTTTCAGTGGTAACTGTTCATTGTGTTTCATTACAAATGAAATTATTTAAAATCAGTGGCTTTACCTAAAAGGTATGATTTTATGATTTAACTAGCATTTTATGATTCTGACAACTTGGGCATTTCTACTTTTTAAATATCTAGCAGTGAATGGCTCTGGCCCAACTTTCCAGACTGTCAAGTATCCAGCCTTCTTCTCAGCCTTAGTATAATTTCAAATCTTGGACCTAGTCCTTTTTTCAGAAAATTCTTTATCAGTGTACCCCTCTCCATATTCTATTCCACCTCCATTTGACTTAAAATACTCAAAACATTCTGGATACCAGCTGGACTCACCCTTCCCACATATACACATCTACCTTCACCACCACCATCAGCACTATCCATCCCACAAATATTTATTGAGCAACATTGATGCACCAATGTTATTGGTGTTAGCTGTTAGGAATATGGTAGTGAACGAAATAAAACCCTTCCCCTGATAGAACTTACACTCTCGAGGGAAGACAGGCAAATCTGGGGCAGGAATATGCTTGGCATATTTAAGAAGACAGCAGGAAGGTCATGATGGCTGGAGCAGAGTGAATAAGGGAAGACTAGGAGATGAAGCTGATCAGGGAAGTGACACACCCTGATACACCAGGATGTATAGTAGTCAACTCTGTGAGGGTAATAAGTGCCCCACACATCTCAGGGACCTACAATGACAAGTGTTTATTTCTTTCTATGTTCTGTATTATGACCGTGAGGGAGCCGCTGCTTCAAGTCTTACTGAATTCAACAGGTTTTACCTGAGGACTTGAAAGCATGGGTTTCTAGTTATTGAGACAGGGGTCCCAGGGAAAGAGCAGACTTGAAAGGGAATGTCAAATATTCAATTGAAGGCATGTGAAGTTAGACTGTAAACTAGGCAGTAAACTCTAGGACTGGCAGAGTATACATGCTTAAAAAAAAATGAATTAATGACTCCTTGGTGTCCCCTTTCCTTCTGCCATTCTTAGCTTATGCATTTCCAGTCTGAACAAAAGGCTTTTGCTTAAGATCTGTGGAATCCCCTGCGTGCATGCTGTTTTCATTTTCTATTGCTGCTCTAACAAAGCAGCAGAAGTTCAGCATCTCAACTCAAATTCATTATCTAATGGTTCTTTAGTTCAGAAGTCTGACATGGCTCTCACTGGGCTAAAAATCAAGCTATCAGCAAGTGTCAACAAGGCTGTGTTCCATTCTTTCCACAGTTCTAAGGGAGAATTGTTTCTTTGCCTTTTCGTACTCGAAGCCATCAGTATTTCTTGGCTTATGGGCCCTCTTCCTCCATCTTCAAACAACCCAACAACAGTGGGTTAGATCTTTCTCACAGAATATACTCTGACCTTCTCTTCTTATTCCCACTCCACTTTTTAAGGACCCTTGAGATTACACTGGGCCCACAGAGATAATATAGGATATGCTTCCTATTTTATGGTCAGCTGATTAGTAATTTTAATTTCATCTGCAGCCTTAATTCCTGTTTGCTATATATGTTAACATATTCGCAGTTTCCAAGGATTAAGAGGTGCAGCATTGGTGTTCCATTTGAATATATAGGTATCGATCTAACACAGTCACCCCAAGAAATAGTCAAAGTAATCACGTGTGCCCAGTTCTTTCTGAAGGCTTATAAAATGATTTGTGGGTACCATTTCCAATATTTCTGGTACTGTTTCAATATTCAGGGGAAAACAAAGTCCATTTTTCCAGCAGTACATTAGAAAACAGAATAAACATTAAATGTGTGCTTCCTTACAAGAATAGCTCATTTACTATTTTTTAAAAGATTTTATTTATTTATTTGACAGAGAGAGACACTGTGAGAGCGGGAACACAAGCAGGAGGAGTGGGAGAGGGAGAAGCAAGCTTCCCTCTGAGCAGGGAGCCTGATGTGGGGCTTGATCCCAGGACCCTGGGATCATGACCTGAGCCGAAGGCGGACACTTAATGACTGAGCCACCCAGGCACCCCCCCCATCTACTATTTTCACAAATATTAACCCCTATGTCTAAAATGATGACTAGTGACCAAGGAAAAAGGAAGATCAGGCTGTTCTATAGGCTTTTAGAGGTCCCAATTATTCTTAATTAAAAGCACAGTATTTAAGTTGCTAAGCATCATAGATGTAAAAACTCATTAGCTGAGGTCAGCCTGGTGAATATAGTCTAAACTGAAAAGAAAATGATTATTTTGGGATAACTATGTTACATTGTATTTGTGTTACGGGCAAAATTTCATAGTTTATTTTAGTAATTCCAAATAATAAAAAACCTACCAATATTGTGTCTAGAAAACAAATCAGTTTTAATTGAAGATATCAAGATCAAATGAATAATGTACTCTACACAATTTTCAATAAAATAGATTTATTGTTCGCTGTTTATTTTTTATGCAGATTTTCTTTTAAAAAGCGAATCCCAGGGGCGCCTGGGTGGCTCAGTGGGTTAAAGCCTCTGCTTTCAGCTCAGGTCATGATCCCAGGGTCGTGGAATCAAGCCCCACATCGGGCTCTCTGCTCCGCGGAGAGCCTGCTTCCTCCTCTCTCTCCCTGCCTGCCTCTCTTGCATACTTGTAATCTCTGTCTGTCAAATAAGTAAATAAAATCTTTAAAAAAAAAAAAAAAAGCAAATCCCAAATAAAAG
>PISX010002817.1:28731-66957 GCA_004024625.1 Mellivora capensis | reverse complement strand
ATCCCAGTGTCCTGGGATCGAGTCCCACATCAGGCTCCTTGCTCGGCAGGGAGCCTGCTTCTCCCTCTGACTCTGCCTGCCACTCTGTCTGCCTGTGCTCGCTCTCTCTCTCTCCCTCTCTCTCTGACAAATAAATAAATTAAAAAAAAATTATGGCAGGTCTAACTAAGACTTTTTATATCAAATCAATTCCATATCTCATGCAGTGAATGTGCTATATTTTCCAAATCTTTTCCCTACTAAAACGTCATGAGAATTTTCCAATACAGACATCACTTTATTTGATTATTTGTTTATTTATTTATTTATTTATAAAGATTTATTTATTGAAGAGAGAGCACATGGGGTAGGAGGAGAGGAGCAGAGGGAGAGAGAATGCCAAGTAGGCTCCATGACCATTGTGGAGCCCGACTCGGGGCTCGGTCCCACCACCCTGAGATCATGACCTGAGCAGAAGTCAAAAGTCAGACACTTAGGGGTGCCAGGTTGGCTCAATGGGTTAAGCCTCTGCCTTCAGCTCAGGTCATGATCTCAGGGTCCCTGCGTCAGGCTCTCTGCTCAGCGGCGGGCCTGCTTCCCTCTCTCTCTCTGCCTGCCTCTCTGCCTACTTGTGATCTCTGTCAAATAAATAAATAAAATCTTCAAAAAAAAAAAAAAAGATGCTTAACTGACTGAGCCGTCCAGGTGTCCCCAGACGTCACTTTATTGAGATGTCTCTGAAATGCTCACCACATTATTCCTGTTCTCAACTCTTATTATTAAGAGCAGACGACATGCTTCATCTCTCCCTAGAAGAGAGTTAGACTACTCCAGTAGCTTTTATTACATTTAGTATTCAATGCCACTATAGCTGATTGAATTTCAAACAGAATGTGTGAACTATAATACTGATAAATATTTAAGCCTTTCATTTACATATTTTTAACATTAAAGCCATTTACATTCTTTGTAAATCAATCCACCCATCCCAGAATACCTTTTTACTACCAGAGTAACAAAGGACACATTTTTTTTTACCTTCCACGTTAGGAGCAAAGGCATTGGGGAGTGACAAGAGAAGTAAGGACTGAGTAAGTTCTCCATTAACAGTTCAAAACCTGTGACTGCAGGCCACTGATTCTGAGAGCACTGCGTTCAGAGCAGTCTCTGGCCTGGTTCCAAACTAACTTCCAAGACTTGTTCATGACTGTATCTTTTTATGATGCTTCTGTTATTCAGGAAGGCAACTACTGCAGGTGAAGGGATGAGTGACAAATGATTGACATAATGCAGTGATTTAAACAGTTATTAAGCTTCCTCTCTTCACACTATTTTGCTGTAAAACACACCACCCGTTTACACATTCTCATTTGTTACCTGAATGGATGTGTGGCTTAGGCCCTGCCGTGAGATTTTTCATTCTGAGAAGGCCTGTGGAACTGGCACCTTCTCTTCTCCGAGGGTCTTCCTTAGAAAATATTACTTCTCCAGTGTACTTCAATTAGCTGACCTTGTCTGGGTGGTCAGGGTCTTCTTTTTCTCTTCCCAAAGTATTTGTAAGCTCATGATGCTTGTGTCCCATCTTTTTAAAAAGAGATTTGGGATAAGATCCAGGACTCACATCTTGGGAGCCTGGTAGATGTGTCTCTAAGAACTGCTGCTTCCTGGTTGATCTCCACCAAGACTCTGACTAAGCTTTAAGATTCTGCTAGGCTCTTCAGCCATTTTCTGACAAGTTCACAGTACCCACCCTCCAGAGATGAACTGTTCCGACAGTGTTTCCCATTAGTCTACTACTCTGGTTTCTCCCCTTCCAAATGACCTTTACCTCTTCCCAAGATTGGGTATTTACTTACTGAAGCCGATGCTCTCCCTCACTTCTGCCTTTGAAACTTCTCCTGAATTCCATGCCCTCCTCTCCATAGCCTCCTCTGGTTCAGGCCTTCACCATGTCCTCCCATACCAGTAGCTCCTAACTACTTTGTGCCATGAACCCCTTTGGCAGCTTGGTGAACCCATGGATCAAATAAAAACATGAGCTTACAAGGGAGACAGTTATCAAGCTCTTTTTTAAATTATGATACAACAATTCATGTGCTTATTTATTAACATATTAAATAACAAGGCCTAGCAGTGGTTCTAATTACTACCTTGATTTTGAAGAAGTGATGAGCATTAATAATACATCTATAATATCCATAAGGTATATGAAAAGAACAGTAGCTTCTTTTGGTGATAGTCACACATCCTGCTAATACTTCCACGGTTTGTTACCAAAAGCATACATTTCAATTAGGGATTAGGGAAAAGAAACAGATAATTTTGGTTTTATCCACAGATTCTCCTCTTCCCACCCCCTGTGTAGGTTAGAACATTTAACTTGCCTCCCTGCCTCTGTTCCAAGCAGAACAGTCACCCACGGGGCAGGCCTTCAGAGCTCTCTTTCTAAAATGCAGATCTTAACAAGTCACTTCTGTGTATACTGTGCAATATAATGTGGGTCCCAAGTGCCCACAGTGGCATTCTCATCCAGAACTGTACAACTGGTGCTCATTTGAAAAGCAAAGTTTCTAGACCTACTGTGATTCTGCATGTTGGGGTGAGCCTGGAAAGCTGCATTTTAAAAATCACTAGGAGGCACTTTTGCACTAGTGGTAGACAGATGAGACTTTGGTAAACAGGATAGAGTGCAAACGTGTAAGCATCGCCTTGAACAGCCTTCACGGTCTGCCTCAACACATTCTCCCTTCCAGTTCTAGTCCAGCCTCACAGGATTGCTATCATTCTGCAAACAGTCCCCATACCTTCCCATCTCCCTCTCTGGGGAGCCCTGTTCCTCTCTGTCACTTCTGCTCCCCACCTCGCACACATTTCTCTGCTTGCTTAAATCCTACTCATTCCTCAAGGCTCAACTCCAATGTGACCTCCTCTCTGAAGCCTCCCCAGCTTTCTCACTCAGGCCAAAACAACCTTAGTTCTCCCTGACACTTTCTAATCACGTTCTATGTAATTATGCCTCTGCAAAAGCAGAAGGCCTCAAACTCAAGAGCTTCCTGAACCGTTGCTGTGAATTCGGTCAGCATGCAGCGTGCACCGTGGAGGAGGAGAGAGAAATTATTGAGCAGTAATTAAGCACCGGTGGTCAACAGGAATCTGACGAGGCCCTTACTTTCAAAGATGTAATGTTCTCCCATTCATCTTCATTCTTCATCTACTCCAGCCCTTTTGTAACAGTCCCGAAGTCACCTAACTCCTTCTTTGATCCTCTGTGCCAGAATCATGCTGTTTTCCTTCTCATGCCTCCATCCGCGCCTCCCTCCACGGGTCACTTGCTGAGCTCCTACCGTTGCGCGGCAATGCCCCGGACAACGCGCTGGACCCGTGAACAAGTCACAGCACCCGCCCTCACAATTCTTAGACGGTCGTTCATGGCTCTCTCCCTGCTATTTGTGTCCCCTGGCAAGGCTGGACGTTCTTTGAAATCAGAGAAAGTTTTGTAGCTCTTTGCAGTCTTCACTGCATCAAGCACATCGCTGGCCCCGCGAGTGTTCTAAATGCCATTAAAAGGAGTAAAATAGGGCGCCTGAATGGCTCAGTGGGTTAAAACCTCTGCCTTCGGCTTGGGTCATGATCCCAGAGTCCTGGGATCGAGCCCCGCATCGGGCTCTCTGCTCAGCGAGGAACCTGCTTCCTCCTCTCTCTCTCTGCCTGCCTCTCTGCCTACTTGTGATCTCTATCTGTCAAATAAGTAAATAAAATCTTAAAAAAAAAAAAAAAAAGGAGTAAAATACTCGTTTCCAAGCCTCCTTTTCCATTCAGACCTTCCCTTACCTGAGACTGCGAATGGACGGGAAAAGAAGCCTCTTTGCAGTACCCTGGAAAAAGCTCCTCTGGGAGCTGGGGATGGAAGTTTGACTCTCCTCGCAGAAAAACAGGTCCCAAGAGCAGCAACGGCAGCTCCCCAGGCAAGCTGTTGCTATGACACATCCGTTGCTAAGAGGAAAGAGGCGGCTCCTCTGCTGAGATTGACAGACCACCACCACCAGTACAGTGTCCACTCTCCAGCCGTCTCTTCAAGAGCCCACTTATGATTGGCTGCTATGATGATGACGTCACGCAACTTGAACCGCGGTGAGGTCCCGTTTTCCACTGGCAAGGAAGGAGTTGCGCAATTTAGGTTCTTGTATAAGAGGGCAGCTTGGCTTGACCCCAAGACCCACAGCCATGCTTCGCACCCAAAGATGCGACAGAGCAACAGTACCTAAAGATGAATCCTTCTAGAGCGTGGTCTCTAGCAGCAGGGAGTGAAGGATGATAAGAGGATCGCTGGCTTAAAACTCCTTGGGGCAGCTCTGCTTACCCACTGGCAATGGGGTCTGGGACAATGCCAAAAACCTGTCCTAGATTCCAGTGTGAAGGAGATAAAATCTGGCTGGATTAGGTGTCGTGAGTGTCCCGGAATTCTGATGTGTTACGTTTTCCTCTTGCAAAGTAATTTTTGTATGGTGTCACTCATACCAGACGTCTCAGGGGAGGAGGATTAAATCCCTTAGTAACTCTGTTGTTCATTCTATCCGTGGTTATGGGTGCTATGGGATTCATATAGTGAAGCTCATCTCCCTGAACGTTGTTTATCGTTTCCTTTAAAAAATAATTAAAACTGCCTAATTTGTAAGCTGGCAGAATTTAATAAAGTATGCAATTGACTGCAGCAATTAGTCCAAATTAATTTTTTACAACCCATTTTAAATGAAAATATTTAATTGAGAAGAGGCTTACAGATTCACGACATATTTAATATATGGTCCTAGATAGCATGACTTGACATGATGTGTAGAAAGATCATGTTTATTCTTTAAAATTTCTGAAGAATTTGTGTTTGCAAAATGCAAACAAATTAAGAAATCATTAAAAAAGGCGGGGGGACCTGGAAGGAGGACTTATCAGTCTGACATTGTGACAACATTTTCCCAGGCTCTTCTACTGCCTGACACCAAAAGGTTAGTTTTCTCTGGGCCCAGTGCTGAGTCTTCTTTTCTTATTCTGCACCTTGCTGGTGGCATAGTCAGTCCCCTTAGCTTTAGCCATCGTGCAAAGCACATCAATGACTTCCATTTCTATATTTTCAGCCTCATACATCTCTCAGATTTCATTCAGACCTGAATTTCCACCAACTACTGGATACTTCCAAATGCATGCCTCACTTAGTTCATCGTGTTTAATAGGTGCCACATGAAGGTATTGAATGAATAATTCCTTTACCACAGACATCACAACTCAGCAGAGGCAAAAGTCAGTTCATTGTCTTTCAGAGATCATTCAGATATTTTTGGAAGCTTTATTCCTCTTTTATTTTCTACCTTAGGTAAAAATATTCACTGTCCATTGGTCTGCAAAGCTGGAAATCTGAGAGTAATCCCTGACTCCTACTGCTCACAGTAAACAGGTCACTAAGTCCTGTCATTTTTCTTTCCTAAATTATCTCTCAAATAGTTAATCTCTTCTTAGCCATCCTCACTGCCTCTGCCTTATCTCAGAAAGGCCTCATTTCTCACCTACATGGTGATAAGAGTCTCTTGATTCTTTCTATTTCCCTCTTCTTTATTTGCCAAGTTGCCACAGCGTTCTACAAGAGAGATGCAATCTGGACATCAGTTTGCTTAAATGTTTTCAATCTGGCATATGAAACCCAGTACATACAGGGTTCTGAAAGATGCCTTAAAGATTCCTCAAGTGAAACCCCTAAGAGCCAAGGGGCATAAAAACACAGGGATTGGTGATAATAGGCTGATGGTAAGAGAGTTACAGCTTGAAACAGACTTCTGAAACTCAGGCATATTTGTTGCATATGAAGAACTCATGGAAGTTTTTGCATTCTTCTTCCCAGATGTATTCATTTTTATTTTCATTTCTAAAATCTCTAAAATCTCTACTCAATGTTGTATGTCAATCATACTCCAATAGAACTGGGGAAAATGTCTAAAATCACTATTTACTAAAACTGACATAAAGTTGAATAAATACAAAGAAGCCCCAGGCAGCTGGGACATGCTTGTCCTGTGGTTTTCCATAGCCCCTGGCATAGTGCTGCATAGGCCCAGGACTTGTCCCAGGATGAGAGGCAGAGCTCTGGTTACACAGAGCTCTCTACTGCTCCCTCGATCTGCCCTGCCCTTTAAGAGGTGCATCTGTTCATCCCACACCTCTACTTCTATCTCTACCTCTATCTTCATCTTTGTTCAACACCCAGCTCAAATATCACCTTTTCTGAAAAGCCATTCAGGTACCCAAAAGAATGAGTCACTCTTTTCTCTGTTTTTCCACTACAGCAAGTAGGACACTGTGTTGCAATGACTTGTTTATATGGACGGCTCCCCCGTTGGACTTCAGGACTCCCCCATTGGAGATGGTATCTCTTTCCTTCTGATCTCCACTGTTTAGCACAGTATCTGACATGGGTATTTAGTAAAATATATGTGGAATTATTTAATTGATTGACTGTACTTGAGAACCCATCTAGAAAAAGCTACCTAACAGAAGTGTCTTTGCATTCTTCCAAAGAATTTCCTTTTCTTAAAATCATAATCTGTGGCGGTCAGATTTAAGCAAATAAAGACTATAACCTTGTGATTTGGATGAGACATCAAGACTTTCTGTCACATTTTCTTTAGAGGCACCATAAGGGAATGACTATTGGGGGAATGAGTCATAAGCCATGACACTGAGAAAGTTAGAAATTAAATGGAAAATGTTTAGTTATTTCTTCATGTTGCAAATTTAAGTTACAAATGATTGACTGAACATCTGTTCTTTCATGGGAGTGCTCAGGACATGAAACATCCCCATCATGGCTGGTGAATAATTATGTGCTTTCCAGGGGATGCTGAATTAAATTTGCTTGAAATTTGAAGATATTAGTTTCAGTTTTGCTAGTTGAATGAAAATGTAATGAGTCAAGAATTTTTAGTCAAAAATATTTCTCTGATTATTTAAGGACATCTTGATAAGTTTCAGATTGGATTTATAGAAGGGTAATCTGACAAATTAGATATGAGGTGGCTCTTTACTAATTATTGTTTTGGTGAATTACTCCCCCACCCCTTTTAAGAAATTTTTAAAAAAGAGTTAAGTTAGTTCAGAAACTAGGGGTTGAGGACTCTGAATAGGAGTCATTATGCTTTTTTTTTTTTTTTTTTTTTTTTGCCTGCATCAGTATGCCTGGGAGGGAGAGAGGGTCGCAGGCAAGGAAGGGTCCAGGTTTGAATCCTAAACTACTGAGATTCAACATGTTCGAAACATGCTTGAGAAAACCATCACAACCTGTTGCATGAGGAACTGAGGAGGGTCCTAGTACAATACTCAGCTTCCAAAATGAGGAAACACAACAGTCTGACCTGGGCACAAAGCTTTTGTTTTTGGAGGAGAGGACCTGTTGTGGCAATTTTAGAAAAAAAATGAGCTAAAACTTCAACAAGAAATTGGAATATGTGTCACACTAAAGTGAGGAGACAGGCTTTTCTGATGACTTCTACACAGAATAGCTTGAGTCTAACGAGGACTAGAGAGGATTACCTCCCTCCCTCCCGTCCCCATCAGAATGGTTGGTAGGCTGTAGGCAGCAGATGTCCCTGGAAGAACCAAGGCAGGAACTGAGGAGAAAAATATGAGGCCATGTGGTAACAGACTGGTCTTATTTGTGGGTATAGATGAGACTCTGTTCTCTACACCCAGAAAGAGTTGGTGGTGGAAGAGTCTTTGATGGTAATAGTCCTACAATATCAGCGGGCATCTAGAAAGCCAGTGAAATATCAGTTCTAGATGTGTAATGAGTATTACTATTAGGGCACTATGAATATTTTTTAAAGTGGAATCATTCAAATAATACCATCTTTAAAGTTAGAAAATTATGTTGGAGGCTTAATTTGATACTTTCTGGATAAGTGACATCAGACAAACTATTAAACTCTCTATAGCTCACTTGTCCTTCTGGAAACTCTGGGATGACAAATCTTTCCTCAGAACCAAACCAGATAAAAGTTGAGAGCAACCACATTGCTGACATAGGGGGGCATTTCCCAAAAGAGATAACACTTCACAGTAGTGAATTAGAAATAGATTGTCAGTCTAGCATTCCACAAGGGACTTCTTCCATACCCAGAGAGGGAGAAAATTGATTCTTCTCTCCACCAAAAAGACAGCTTTCGATTTGAAAGAAAATCTGTGTTGAATATTTTTGTCACTGGGTACAAATCACAAGGTTTAACCAAAAGGTAAGGCTCCCATCTCTGAGTTCAGCTAGCTTGAATGTTTAGATTTTGAACAGTTTAAGATGCTCTCTAGAAGTTGTTTAGTTTGGAAAATTGTGTTTAATAAGTCACTTCAAATATGAAGAAAAAATATACATGTTTGTTAACAGAAATCAGTTTTTGCCTTATTCCATTAGATATATGGTGAATAAATTTTTAAAGAATATTGTTAGTATGAAGGGATGCCTGTCCAGACTGCCCACAGATCTTAATCTGTCCCTTCCCGTTGGCACTGCCACAAGAAAGGCCACATAGTGACTCAAATGTGGTACATCCTCAATGAATAGTTGTTGAATCAGAATTAATCTTAAATTCAATTCAATTTATAGACACTGTCTCTGCCCTTTGGTGATGATTAAAGGTAGATTTGGCTATTCAGTGGTCTACTAGACAGTTCTACTTGAATGTCTAATGCAGGGTTATCTAAAGTATGGCCTCTCAGATCACAGCCAGCCAGGAAATATTTGTTACTAGTCCACTAGTCCATGAAAAATTTCTACCCATCTGCAACAAAAGTACAGAAATAAAAAGTACTTGAAAACTTTAGAGTAATTTGACGGAGTAACTACTTATGTTACATACAAACAAAACTGAAGTTTATATTTTAAATGTCTTTATTTCATTTTCTAGCAAATTATTTGTGCTGTGTACTATGGAAGTATTGGTCTTTGAGAGAAATGGAAACAAAACCAGATTAAGTAGCCTTCAGCAGTCTGAAAAGCATTGAGTAGACCTCTCAGACATTTTCAAAACCAACTCCTGATTCTTCCCCACCAAGGTGTTGGTCCTGCAGTCAGCTTCTCCTCCACTGATGGCAATTCCATCTTTATGGCTGCTCAGGCCAATATCTGTGAGTCATCCTTGACTCCTTTGCTTTCATCTTTCAACCTTTTGGGGCATATTTCTTCACTGCAGCCAGAGGGATACACTTTTAAAACATAAGACAAATCGTGCCAGTCCTCTCCTTAAAACCGTCCATTGGCTCCCATTTCACTCTACATGAAAGCCCAAGTCCACACAATGGCCTCCGGTTGTGGTCCAGCATAACCTGGCCCCTGTTGCTAGCCTCATTTCCTACCAGTCTTCCCTGTGGCTCCTACTGCTGTGTACACACTGGCCTCCTTGGGGTTGCTCAAACAGACCAGGCACACGTCTGCTTTACACTGGCTATTCCCTCTGTTGGAATACTGAAAGCAGATAGCTTTCAAGTTTTTGCTAAAATGTTAACTTCTCGGTGAGGTCTGTCTCCACCCAATTGATAATGGCATTTTCTCAACATTCCTCCTTCTCCTTTCTCTGATTTGTTTTTATTTTTTTTTTTAATTTTATTTATTTATTTGAAAGAGAGAGTATGTGTGTGTGCAAGTGAGGGGAGGGGCAGAGGGGGAGGGAGAGAATCTCAAGCAGACTTACTACACTGAGTATGGAGCCTACAATGCAGGGTAGGAAGGATATTTCATGACCCTGAGATCAAGACCTGAGCTGAAACCAAGAGTCAGGGGCTTAACGGACTAAGCCACCCAGGTGCTCCTTTCTGAGTTATTTTTCCCCCCACAACATTAATTGCCTCCTAACACAGTCTATAATTAATTTATTATGGTCATTGGCTATTTTTGTCCACTGAAATATAAACTCTGCAAGGGCAGAAATTTTTGTCTTTTTTTTTTACTGCTGCATCCCCAATGTCTGAATCTCTGTCTGGCGTATAGACGATACACCATATAATATTCAATAAATGATTTGGAACAACTGCTTTGTAGAGTAATTTGGAAGTACCTGTTAAAACTGAAAATGTGCATATCCTATAATCTAGCAATTCTGCTCCTGGATATTTACCTTAGAGGAACTCTTACATATGTGTGTGAGGGAATGCTTCATAGATGTTTACTGCAGAATTTCTTTGTAATGGCAAAAGATAGAAATAACCTAAAAGTCCCTCAGTAGGATAATGGAATGTGTTTTGCTTTAGTCCACAAATTACCACAAAGCTGCCAAAATAAACAAACTTGCACGGATATAGGTCAGAACCGAAATGGTGAGGTAAAAGTTGAAGATTATGTACTGAGCAATTCATCATTGTGAACAAAAACATGATGCACAAATTATTTCATATCACAAGTGAACTATTGCAATGATTTCCATCAATTCATGACAGAAGGTTACTTTTGGGGATGGAGGTTAACTTTATAATGTTTTGTTTCTTGTAAAACAAAAACACTGGAAGTAAATCAAGTGGCATATAAATATGTTGAATTTGGGGGCTGTCAGAGGCAGAGGGAGAGAGGCGGAGGGACAAGGAGAGAGAATCCCAAGCAGACTTGGTGCTGAGCACAGAGCTCAATATGGGGCTTGATCTCACAACCCTGAGATCAGTGACCTGAGCTGAAACCAAGAGTCAGATGCTCAACTGACTATGCCACCCAGGTGCCCAATCAGTAAACATTTTAATTTTAAAAACAGAGAAGGAATTAAGGGGGAAAGAAGATGAGTGATACAGATATAAAGAGAAAGGTGAAAATATTTGGGGTTGACATATGTGTGACTTAACACTCATGCTGCCTGAGACTTTCAGCTAGGCTCTGTTACGCTGAAACAGGATTTTAATACAGTGAGAAGACAAAGATGTGAAAGAGCTCTCTTTTACCCGTGAGATGCAAAGAACGCTGTAGAGATTCATTGGTTACTGTGGAAATGTTTCCCAATTCCCAACAAATATTAACCTTTGGGATTCAGGATCAAGAACAAAAAAGAAATTCCTGAAATCATGTTGTTTTGTATTTTTCATAACACTTTATTTATATGTATCTGAAATATACTGAGTAGCCATTATAATGAACAATGAATCATTTTCCTGCATAGTGTTATATTAAAAGTTCCAGAGCTTTCTTTCTGTTTAAAAAAAGATAATAATATAAGCATGGTTTATTATTATTATGAACCAGTATATTGGACAAGATTATGTATTTCAGTTACATGCAACAATGATCACTATCTATTACAGACATTTCATAAAATAAGTCATTAAAAGAAGGAACCAGGGGCACCTGGGTGGCTCAGTGTGTTAAAGCCTCTGCCTTCAGCTCAGGTCATGATCCCAGGGTCCTGGGATCGAGCCCCACATCGGGCTCTCAGCTCCGCGGAGAGCCTGCTTCCTCCTCTCTCTCCCTGCCTGCCTCTCTTGCCTACTTGTAATCTCTGTCTGTCAAATAAATAAATAAAATCTTTAAAAGAAGGAACCATTAAGGCAAAATAAATTCTAAATAAAAATCATTTTTTAAAATAAAAAAATTTAATACTTAAAAAGTTATTCTTCAAGTGATCATTTAAGATTTTATTTATTTATTTGACAGACAGAGATCACAAGTAGGCAAGAGAGGCAGGCAGAGAGAGAGAAGGAAGCAGGCTCCCAGCCGAGCAGAGAGCCCGATGCGGGACTTGATCTCAGGACTCTGGGATCATGACCTGAGCTGAAGGCAGAGGCCTTAACCCGCTCAAGTGCTCAAGTGATAATTTAAAACACATAAGGGGTGCCTGGGTGGCTCAGTGGGTTAAAGCCTCTGTCTTCGGCTCGGGTCATGATCTCAGGGTCCTGGGATCAAGCTCCGCATCCAGCTCTCCACTCGGCGGGGAACCTGCTTCCTCTTCTCTCTCTGCCTGCCTCTCTGCCTGCTTGTGATCTCTGTCTGTCAAATAAATAAATAAAATCTTTTTAAAAAACCACATAAGACATTAATTGTCTTATCCAATGGATTTGATCTTTGTTTTGTGACAAATATTCCAGATAAGGAAAAATTCCTCTCATTCTGTGTTTGATACTGGTTTAGCTATTAGAAGCACTTCCAAAACATTACCGGATCAGGCATTAGGGCATATACAAGTTCATTTACTTTATTAGCAATGAAAATATTTTGTCTGTTTTATAAAGAACTATGTCTTTTAGTAAATAGTCAAACACTGGAAATTGCAGCAAACATGATTAGATAATAGTCAAATAAATGTAACATTTGGATCTCCTAGCAAGATCAGCAGTCTTAAATAGGAATATGTTGACACTGCCAAGTTAGGGGGTTATTTTTCTTGCAAAACTTATTTCTTGAAATACCATACCATGTATCTATGTATATAAGCATAGTAATGTTAATTTCATTTGCAAGAAGTACTCACCAGCAAGGCCATGAACACACCCTTATAATATGACAACAATAACAAGCAAGATTGATTAGCTCCTAACTGGTGCTTTCTAATGTGCTCCTGTCATGCTTTCCAGAAATGTTGACCTTAATCTTTGACTCTGCCTGTCAGCATTTCCCGTCTTCCTTTTGACTTGATGTATATTCAATATTCAGTATATTCTTTTGAACCACCATTATTATTTTGAATGTTAAGATTTCATATTCCCTTCTACATTTGCTTGACATCTTTGTCAAAAATCAGTTGACTGGACACAGAGATAAAAAATAAGTACAGCATTGGGAAAATAGTAATTTTGTAATAACATTGTATGCTGACAGATGGTGACTACACTTATCATGGTGAGTACTAAGTAAGGTATAGAATTGTGGAATCATTATGTTGTACACCTAAACTAACATAACATTGTGTGTCAACTGCATCTCAGTAACAAAAAAGGGAGATGTAAGCAAATACCAAATAAGGGAAAATTAATTTCATATTAAAAAAGCAAAAGAGAAGAAAGACAATAAATAAATTGACCATATATATGTGTGGATCTATTTCTGGATTCTCTAGTCTGTTCCATTGTATATATATATTTTATGTCTCTTTTCATGAATACCAAACTGTCTTCCTTATATACCTTTATAATAAGTCTTGAAATCAGGTAAGATAAATTCTCCAATTTTGTCCTTAGTTTTAAAAATTATTTTGGGGTACTGGGGTGGTTTAGTTGGTTAAGTGCCTGCCTTAGGCTCTGGTCATGATCTCAGGGTCCTGGGATCCAGCCCCCACATCACGTCGGGCTCCTTGCTCAGTGGGAAACCTGCCTCTCCCTCTTCCTCTCCCTCTGCCATCCCTCTCCTACCTGTGCTTTCTAGCTCTCTGTCAAATAAATAAATAAAATCTTTTTAAAAAATAAAAATAAAAATTGCTTTGTTCTTGGCTCTTTGCATTTACATATTAATTTTATTTATTTTTTTCTTTTCTTGGAGAGAGAGAGAGACTGTGTGTGTGTGGGGGGGGAGCAGATGCAAAGGAAGAAGAAGGCTCCCCGCTGAGCAGGGAGCTTGATGTGGGGCTGGATCTCAATCCCCCTAGACCCTGGGATCATGACCTGAGACCAAGGCAGCCCCTTAACTGACTGAGCCACCCAGGCGCCCATACATATTAATTTTAGAAACATCTTGTTAATTTTTGCAAAAGAGTTTCCTGGAATTTTGATTGAACTTGGGTTGAAAATATAAATGATTTTGATGAGAGTTGATATATTACTAGTATTGAGCTTTGCAATCTATGAACATGGTTGATCTTCTCATTAATTTAGATCTTCCAAAAATAAAAAAGATTAATATTTACAAGCACATAAAATATGCCAGGCACAGTAGTGGTTGCTTTACATGTATATTATTAATTTAAATTTGTCATTCCTTTCATTAGATTAAACACAGAAGGAAAAATGGAGGGGAGAGGCTCAGTAATTCTGCACAGTCAGTAAGTGGAATTAAAGAGAATGTGGGCTTCATTTGTCAGATTCAATTTTTTGTTCAGTTTACTTAACTTGGCTCCAACAAGGGTTGACTATGGGCCATCATTTATGCCTGTGAACCTCTCCAAAGTTCAGATTGTTCTTGAACAATCAAGCATTTCAAACTCCCACTGAAGGTGAGAATCGTCACTGTTATGGTAAGGAAATAGTGTTAAATCATGTGGAGGCATACAGGCATTAGAGATTAAATTATATTTTCCAAATTACACTTAAGAATCAAGTGTGCCTATTGCATGCCTTTTAATATTTAGCATGTTCAAAGCACCTGGAATTCAGGTTTATGAAGAACATAAAATTCCTGTACCCCATTGCAAGAAAATCTATTTCTATTTATAAATTATCCAAGCAAACTGGTTTAGGAATTTAAAAAGGTCTTATAAAAGATCTGACAGCAGGGCACCTGGGTGGCTCAGTGGGTTAAAGCTTCTGCCTTTGGCTTGGGTCATGATCCCAGGGTCCTGGGATCTAGATAGAGCCCTGCATCCTGCTTTCTGCTAGGCAGGGAGCCTGCTTCCTCCTCTCTCTCTGCCTGCTTTGCTGCCTACTTGTGATCTCTGTCTGTCAAATAAATAAATAAAATCTTTAAAAAAAAAAAAAGATCTGACAGCTTTGATATAATTTGGGGGAATTACCTGTTATGGATATTTGGTGACATTTACAAACTTATATATGGCCCCCCAATAATAAAAAAAAGCAATTAAAACAGACCTGAAGTGGTTGTAATTAAAATTAATCAAAGTTCCTGATCTATTCCTGATAAGAAGTAATCTTAGGTTTAATTTTTAAACAGAATTTATGAAAAAAATGTTATAATTGAAGATCTACTCTTAAGGAGAAGAAGAGTGGATGACACTTGATTAAGATTGTAAGGCAGACCTTATTTAGGACCTTCAAGATAGTTATAGGAACCCCTGCAATGGGAGTTTACAGTGGGGGAGAGAGATGAGGCTCAACTCCTCAGTACAGCATGGGCAAGCGTAAATTGATAGCCCAGGAACAGGGCAGGGGTCAGTGAATGGAAAATTACTAAGAGGAAAATGACAAGATTGTTTTGGCTAAACCCACCTAACAGGATTCTTGCTGAAAGCAGCCCAGGGTGATCAAACTTCGCGGGGGGGGGGGGGGGGGGGGGGGGGGGGGGGGGGGGGGGGGGGGGGGGGGGGGGGGGGGGGGGGGGGGGGGGGGGGGGGGGGGGGAGACGTGGAGGATGAGGAACCTAATGGCATATTGAGGGTGATCAGATATTGCGGGGTGTATGTGGGGCGAGCGTTTTGGTCAAACTGACTTAGTAGGGTTCTTGCTAAAACTGGATTTTACAAGGAAATGCAGAGATGAGCCTAGGAGGTTTAGCGGCTTGGCTAATGTTTGGTCAGGTAAAGAGAATCTTTGTCACTACCTCAAGTATAGCCGGTCACATTTCTCCTAAGGCTTTCCAGGGCTTTCTGTCCCAGCACCTGGTCTAGAGGATTTCTGTAAAGCCTGAAGGCCTGGAGGATGCACAAGACCCAGGCTGGCAAAGTCTACACTTGCTGACTTCCCCTGTACGCACATAAGAAGGACTGCGGCTTGAGAGGACTGCGCACTCCCCCGAAGCCGGGCTCCTTCCAGGCTCCATCCTCGCGTTGCCCGACCCCGGTCAGCCGGAGGTCAGGGCCGGGAGGGGTGGCCCCTCGGCTGTCGGATGCGCACAGCCTACGCACTTGCACTGCAGGGCGCGCCACCCCTGAGCACCGGAGAAACCCGAGTAGGGCTCTGCGGGTCGCCCGTGGGAACAGGGAGGGGCGTGAAGGGGTGCCCGGAGACGCGGACAGCGCCGGGCTCTACCGCAGGCCTCCCTCGCGCCCCCCCCCCCCCCCCCCCCCGGCCGGCTGCAGGACTACCGGGAAGGGCGTGGAAAGGAGCGGGAGCAAAGGGGAAGCGGGTCACGAGTCACAGCGGCCGAAGTGGGGAGGATGCCGCCGGCCGCAACTCGCGGCCGCAGGGTTCGGGTTGGACCGGGTTGAGCCCAGTCTCGAGACTTCTGGAGCTGGGGGCCGAGCTGCCGCGGCTCCTGCCGCTGAGAAGACCCGGCGCCCCTCATCGCCACCCCCCGCCCGCCCCGCGGCCGCTGCCCCGGAGCCGCAGGTGAGAAGAGCCCGGCGCCGGCCGGAGCATCAGGTGTCCTGGGAGCGGCGCCCGCGGCGTGCAGGGAGGGAGGGCGATGTGTCGAGCCGTCGGAGTCACAAAGCGGGAGGGTCAGGCTCCAGGACGTCGGCGCCATGGAAGGGACGCAGGTGGGACTGGGGTGCGAGCTGCAGCGTTTCGGCGCGAAGTCCGCTCCGCCGCCCGCGCAAGGTCAGTGGCGGCTCGTGGCGGCCGGGGTACGGGCGGGGGCCCCCGGGGTGGGTCGGCGCTGCCGCCGGGGTCAGCCCGCACCTCTGCCGCGCAACCCCGCCCGGCCCGTCGCCCTCCGGGAAGCCTGGGGCGGGGACCCCGGGAGCAGAAAGCCACCTGCGGCAGAGCCTCGCCCCGGAAGACCTGGGCGGGGGGCGAGGCGGGGGGCGGCCGGGGACTCAGAGATGGTCCTGAAGTCGCGCAGCCAGCCTCCCTAGACTCGAGGGGCCTTTATTAGAGGCGCGGGGGCGGGGGGCGGGTGGAAATGGGGACCAAAGCCGGGGTCCCCGAACTGGGCGCAGGCGGCCTCCAGGCGCGCGGGGCCATCGAAGTCGCCGGCGGCGCGGAGGCAGGGGAGGGGGCGCGCTGCGGCCGGCGGCGCTCTCGGGAGAGCTGCACCCGCTCCCGGCACCCGCGGCCGCGCTCGGGGCAGTCGGTCCCGACGCCGGCGAAACGGGGAGGGAGGGAGGGAGGCGAAGGAAAGAAGGAAAGACGGAAAGGAGTCTGGTGTCTGGTGAAGTGAGAAAGCGCTTCTGAAGAAATTAGGTTGTGTTACTTTATCAACCGTGAGGTTTTTCTATTTACACACATTCCCCGGTTCTCTCTAACTTTCTGCTGCTCGGTCCAACTAAGCCTCTCGTCGCCGTCAATAAATAACCTGTGTGTGTCAGTGTGTAGATCCCAAGAGCGCGCCTAACACCGTGGAGGGACTCTCCAGACCCGCATCTCCGCCTGCCGCGCGTGGCACCGGGCTCCCGCCGTGTGTGAAGGGTGGTTGGCACTCCTTCAGCCGCCAGGGGTCTGCACACTTTGCGGCCTTTTTTTTTTTTTTTTTTAACGTGCAGCCCCGGGACGCCTGGGTGGCTCAGTCGGTTAAGTGCCTGCCTTCCTCTCAGACCATGATCCCGGGATTCTGGAATCCAGTCCCCCATCTGGCTCCCTGCTCAGCCGGGGCCTGCTTTTTCCTCCTCTGGCTGCCACTCCCCCCGCTTGTGCTTTCTCCCTCAATCTCTCTCTCTCTCTCTCTTTCTCTGACAAATAAATAAATAAAATAAAATAAAATACAATAAAGTGCACTCCAGAAGGGCTTCTGTGACTTGGTAAAGCTAACACAGCAAGTATAGTGCTCAGTCCTTGTGAATGAAATGCTTGCTTCCGAGACAACTTGATGCCGTGTGCTGAATAAGTTAATTGTGGCTGGCTCATTTTCTCTTTAATTCCTGTGCATTACTGTTACAGGGCGTGTGTCTTGTTTGTGTAAATTTTACTTTTCCCTGTATGGAAATAGAAAGGGCTTGATGTGTCCTCAAATCTGTAATTCACCAACATGCTTTATTGTTACCAGCTTCATTGCTATTGGGGTATTCATGACCAGTTTTGAGTAACATAAAATCACCTTCATTTTACATCCCATAGATAAGGACTCTTTAAATGCTGGTTTTTGAAGAAGGAAATAAAATGTTCTTAAGTGAAAATCCTAAGGGATTAATAACTTTTTTCTCTCCCTTATGTCTTCACCTAAGAGTTTCTGTACTCATACTTTGACAGGCATTTTAAGACATTAGAACCATACCTGAATGAGTTCTATCATAATTATTTCATTTTGAAGATTCTGCATATGCTATTTTTATGTCATTGTAAATATGTTTCATGCTTTACTGACTCAGCACTATCCTTGTTAATCTTTTCAATATTGTAAAAACTTTCCCTGTAGCTAGTTTTATAGCCAGTATCAATTATTTGGAGATGCTGGGTTTGCTACGAATGTTTGAATCGGAACTAAATGTGGGATATTCTATGCTTGGAAAGCAGGGTGATACCTAGACAGTGACTTGTTAAATGTTTTACTATAGGTTGATTCTCCCCTATCCCCACCTTGACTTCTGAGTTGAAGCCACCGTAAAAAAAATATCACCACAGAGCCAGCCTTTCTAGTCTACCTGGATGCAACCTACTCTCCCAGGTGATTTGGGGTATTTTATTTTGAACAGGTTTCCATGATATTAATTAATCTGAGTGAAAATCCAAGGTAAGTCCCCACTTCTGGAGTGACGTCTTTGTCATTTTGGAAAAGTTGACTACAAAGATAATAAAACTAGCCCCATCCTTTTCAAAGAGACAAAAGAAATAATAGATATGATATACTCTGAAAAGCAAAATGTACTACATAAATATAAGGCCTCCAATAAAAATTAAACACAAGTGATATAGCTCATTGGGATTTGGGCTTCCATTGAGTTTCTGCGTTCCTCTTTGTTGAGCAGGTGAGTTTCCTGAGCCTCCACTGCCCCTTAAGAATACTGTTGCCTGTTTGGGAAACTGCCCTGGCTGCTGGGGCCGTAGGGAGAGTGTGGCTGCTTGCTCAGTGTTGGACCCTATGCCAGGGCTTTCTTTGCATTTTTATGTAATCAGAATTATATGAGGATAGGTATTGTTGTCACCATTTTGTAGAAGAAAAGACAGGCTCAGAGAGGCTGAGTGACTTGCCTAGGGTTACAGAGGTGTCAAGTTGTAGAACCACGATCAGACACCAAACACGGCCTTAGTTCTCTGCACTACACCTTGCTACTGCTACCTTTAACTCGGTGCTTTTAAGCTTATTTTGATAAAGCTGATGAAACTTTAAGTATCACTGCAGGGAAAATGGTCATATTTTCATGTATATAAGATTTTGCATATAATTCCAGGGTCCACTTACCCTCTAAAACCCTTGCATAAGCTTTCAGATCACCCTGCTGTAGTTATATCTGTTACTGAATGAGGCAGAGAGTGTATACATTACTGCATATGTGTACATATAACCCTTTACTAATAGAAGCAGCCCAAGAATTCAGTAACTTTCAATTGGGTGAAAATTTCCTTAGTAACTGGAGCAAAAAGAAACGTGACATGTCACATTCTACTTGATTCTGTAAACACCTGAAGTGCAATTTAGAACAATGGTGCTTATTTGAAACCAGATCTTTTGTTTGGGCTTCCTCTACTCTCCGACTGTCACAAAGAATATAGGTTTGTGCCTTTAGTTACAGGATGGAAACAGTCTTTTTTCCCCCTCTCCCCAGAGATGGCAAGTCCTGTGATTGTGATAAGTAGCTGTGGCCCTCACGAAGAGGAAAATCGTGGCGCTTTTAACCAGCACACATCGCCCTCTGAGGAGCTTCTGTTAGAAGACCAGATGAGGCGAAAACTCAAATTTTTTTTCATGAATCCTTGTGAAAAGTTCTGGGCTCGAGGCAGAAAACCATGGAAGCTTGCCATACAAATTCTAAAAATTGCAATGGTGACTATACAGGTAAGCATCTCAAATCCTGAGTTTAATGAGGCCTCTTTTAGTAACAGAGGAGTAAGGACAGTGGTTTTTTTCTAACTTTGAACTGTATGTATAAGGGAGAACAATAAATAAGGAAACACACAATCTTAAACCTTTTCTCTTAAATATTTGTGAATGAAACCTTTGGGGTTTTTTCCCCCTTATTTTTTTTTCCTCTTCTCAATCTCTCATTAAATTACAATTTTAGTCACATAACGCAATCAGTTTTTAGGAAAAGAAAATTTTAATATTTGGTCTGTAATAGAGAAGCTGAAGGTTTTCTAAATCAGCTGTGAAAACTAGCTGTTACCCAACCAGAGGATTCTTGTCCTTCCTAGTTTCCTGGGAATTTCTCTCTTCAGAAACTTCAAAGGTTCTCTGTTAAGGCAAGTGCTTGGATTCTCACAATGCTACAGGGGAAAAAAGTGGAGTTAACTAAAAAAGAGTGGCATAGGTAGTGAAATATGAGATTTCATTTTAAGGGAATTTGAATCTCATTTCCTTGACTTCTGTGGACATTTATGGGGGAAACCATATTTTGTAATTCTTTATATATACTGATTATGATTTGCTCTTGTGAATATATATTTTCCTACTAGTGAGAGTAATTATCCCCATTTCAAAGATGAGAATATTGAGGCTTAGTAAGGTAAAAAAAAATCTGTCATAGTCAGAAAACTATAAGAGTGGAGCCAAAAATTAACTCAGATTTTAACTCTAAGACCTGTGTTCTTAATTACTCCCATATTTTTTAGGGAGCTCATCTAACCATCCTCTGTTTCCTAGCATGGTCAAGAGGAAAAGTGACCAATGGTTTAAGATGTTAAGCCTCTTAGTAATAAGCATATAAAAGGCACTTAGGTACATTCCTAAAAGGAACTGAGGGGTTTTTTGTTTTGTTTTGTTTTTTAAGATTTGATTTTTAAGTAATCTCTACACCCAACGTGGGATTTGAACTCACAACTCTGAGATCGAGAGAGTCGTATGCTCTTTGGCTGAGCCAGCCAGGCACCCTATCTGAAGATTTTTCTTTTATTTTCTTCTTCTTCTTTTTTTAGATTCATTTTTTAATTTGAGAGAGTGTGTGATAGAGTGTTAATAGAGAGTGTGTGTGTGTTAGTGGAGGAAGAGTAGAAGAGAGAGAGAGAGAGAATCTCAAGCAGACTCACTGCCAAGCATGAAGCCCGACAGAGGGCTCAATCCCACAACCCTGAGATCATGACCTGAGATGAAACCAAGAGTCTGTCGCTCAACCAAGTGAGCCACCCAGGTTTCCCCAAGGGTTTTTCTTAATTGTGATGTTTCCTTCATCTGTATTAGAGCAACCAAGCAAATATGACATAAAGACTTTGTAACTGAGCAAAACAGGGTGACGGGGTGACAGCCTCCCTCTTTTCAGGAGAAAGAAGGTGGACTTTTTGTTCATTTGGAGATTTTATGTCTGCATTGGCAAACGAAAGATGTCTCCGATGATAGGCGCCCTGCTAAATGTTCCCTTTCCCCAAGGCCTGGTGCAGTTTCTGAGTTACGGGGGTTTTCTCTCTGCCATGGGTACACCCTTGAGGGCAGGGACTGTTGTTTCTGCATTGTACCCTTGGGACCCAGCTCAGTGCCGTCACGTGGAGGGGAGTACTCATTGGTAATTGGTCCTTAGGAATTCTCTGGAGGCTTTTTGGTCATCAGCTTCATCAGATGTAAATATCAAGCTGTCTTCTTCTTGGGATTTAAAGAGGACACTTGGCTTACAGAGGCTCTTCAGAAATAGAAGTCCAGTTAGCTGGAGGGCACAGGTATGTGTGGGGTGCAGGGAGTACATCACAAGGAGAGGTGAGAAAAGAAAGATTTGCATGCTCAGTTTTCCCCCAGTCAGGCTCTGCACTACTTTGTGTAGCTTGATAGGGTGGCTAGAGCTTGCATTTAGTCTGTTAGACTTGGGTTCAGATTTTGACTACACACTTGGCAGTGATGTGACTTGAAAAAATTATTTAACTTCTCTGGGCCTTTTTGTACCTATCTTTAAAATGGGTATTTAAGGAGCTGTACTGTGGGATTGGTATGGAGAAAATTCCTGGTATGGCACATAGGTGCTCAGTGTCAGTTCCCTTTTCCATATAAAATACACCCTGTTTCACTCTGAGATCCAAATCGGAGTATGTTCTGAACTTAACAGCGTGCATGTGTGTGTGTGTGTGTGTGTGTGTGTGTGTGTGTCTAAGACAGAGAGAGAGGGAGCAAGAGAGAAAGAGAGAGAGAGGGAGGGAGCAAAAGGAGCAAAAGAGCAAGAGATTGAGATGGTTTTGGAGGGAAGAGGAGGTGAAAGAGATGCCGGGACTAAAGTCTCAGGTATGATTGAAAGAGCTTGTGTTAATAAGATAGCAGTGCAGTTAAACAACTTTTCGTGCATGAATAACTGAGTTTCATGTAAAACTCTGGGGTCAGTCCTGCATGAATAGTAAGGCTATATTATGTTAATATTCTTTAATTTAGAAATCAGTTGAAAGGATGTTTTTATTTTTGGTCTTATTGTCACAGTTTTGGCAATTAAACTGACAACTATAGTGGTTCAATTGGAGGTTTAGATTTATTTAAGGCACTTTTTTTTTTTCTAAAGATTTTATTTATTTTTTTGACAGAGATCACAAGTAGGCAGAGAGGCCGGGGGCGGGGAGGCGGGGGAAGCAGGCTCCTTGCTCAGCAGAGAGCCCATTGCAGAGCTTGATCCCAGGACCCTGGGATCATGACCAGAGCTGAAGGCAGAGGTTTTAACCCACTGAGCCACCCAGGCACCCCAAGGCACTTCTTATGTTGCACTGTACACCTGCTTCAAAACCTTGGTGTCCTGCACAATTCATTTAAAAATTTTGTGCTTGCCCTTTAAGCCCCTGCACCATCTGCCTCCAGTTTTTCTGCTAACATTTTTTTTTTCTTGCTGTTCCTTCAATTGGTTTGTGTTGGGATCCTCAGCCCCCCTCCCCATGAAGTGCTAAGTTCAATTCTACCTTCTTAGCCTTTTAGCTGTGCTCCTCAAGTATCCCCACCCAAGTTATCATATACTTCAGGGGTTTTCTATCATTATTTCTTTCTTAAGGAAACCTTCCCATTTCTTTAAGCCAGAGTGACCTTGCTTCTCTGAACTCCTAATGGAGGACTTCCCTGAAAGTGGTGTTGGGGGTGGGGGAGGCAATGACATAAGTAAGAACATACTTGAAAATGTGCAAAGCCACTTTCTTTCATTTTAAAACTGGAAGCCCACTTTATCTTTAAGGCCAAATTAATTTACAGCTATAAAAAGTTTAATTTCTATTGAATTTTGTCAAGATCTTAACTTAGGATTAATTAATATTCAGACTTGAATAGCTAAATTGATTGTTAAATGGAGACCTTTTATTTCATTGCTTTTTCAACCCTTTTCCCTTTTCTTCTTTTAAGCTGGTCTTTTTTGGGCTAAGTAACCAGATGGTTGTAGCTTTCAAGGAAGAGAACACTATAGCATTCAAACACCTCTTCTTAAAAGGATATATGGACCGAATGGATGACACATACGCAGTGTACACACAAAGTGATGTATACCATCAGATCATCTTTGCAGTGAACCAGGTAAATCAAGTATGTGTGTTCTTACATGGGAGAAAGAACAGACTGGAAAACTATTAGCAATGTACATAACAGAAACTAACATTACATTGTAGAAGGGTGAATATTTCTGTGACGATATGTACAAAACCGTTTTAAATTTTTTTTAAAAAATTACCATCAAAGTTCCATAAAGCTAGAAATTAAGAAAAGCTTTTGTTTAATAAGAGAGAGACAGAAACTTTAAAGACTTAATTAAAAGAATCAGAGCTAAGGGTTGGCATGAGTTCCTCAAAGATTTAAAATTAACCATGGCCCTGGTTGTAAGTAGTCATTAAGTCTTCAGAGTTTATAGGCTCAGGGGCCCTTAACAAATAATGAGAATATTAACTCTGGAGAGTATATATAGCAACTAAACCTGAACGTTCATTTAAAAAATAAGGAAGGCCTTTATGTCAGACATGACAATGATTTTATTGTAACATTGATTAACTGTCCAAAAAAAGTACAAATTCTTATAGTGCAATTATGGTTCTTCGTTATCTAGAGATAATCTATGCACAGTGAGGTAGTAAATTGCTAAGATGACATATGTATTTATGGCACCAAGGCTTTCTGTTAACACTTGGATTGTGAAATTGACCAGAAATTTACAGTGAAGGAAGTAAGCTGTGTAAGTTACTAAACAGAATTGTGGATCTGTGTGAAGAATTCCTCTGTCAAGGTAGAGCTGCAGAGGTAAGTGAGGACAGATGCCCAGCCTGATTAAAGCCCTCAGAGGCCACAGCCACTTGGGGACCCCATTGGTCAGTTCCATAGGTCACCTGCCTTCTGGCCCTAGTCCCACACACCTCATCCCTGTCCCAGAGTCCTCTGACTCAACTTCCAGGGCTGCCCTTTAGTTGGACATAGTCCTACCACTTGCCCCTGACCATCCAGCTCTTACACAGACCTCCACAGAGTCTTATTAAGACAGCAAAGAAGTTTGGCTGGGGCATTTCTCATAATGTTAGCAGGTTACCTGCATCCCTGAGCCTTGGATCTTCTATGTTTCAAGATCTTACTAAGTTCAAGACACACAAGTTTCTCTTCGTCAGGAGGCTGAGATCTTTAGGTAAGTCCTGTGAGGATTGCTTCACAAATAGTAGGCACTCAGAAGGGCTATAGGACCCCATACTTGTATGACTCTACCTCATGATCCCTGCCTGTCTTTCCAGCTTTACTTCCCTTCACACACCATTGCAGGCACACTGGTCTACTTTGGGACCTTACCACACTCAAGATCTTTTCATTTAATGGACAGTTTACCTCTTACACCCTCCTACCTCCAATATAAAACTACCAGTTTGGCTCAGAATAGCTTTAGCAAGGCTTAATACACTTATTTCCTTGAACAGAGAAGAAAAACCTTAAAGCTGAATATCTCCACTGTTATACTATTTGCCCCTACATGTAAGACCTAATGCTACTTAACAACTTATACAGCTTTCTTTTATTACCATAGATTTCTGGCCCCTTTCCCCAGACCCAGTGCTAACAGAGAGCTTAGTGCTGTAATTACATATCCTATCCCACAGTTTAGCATCTCACTGTGAATAGATTAGCTCTAGTAATGAAGACCAACTATTGCATTTTAATTTTTTTACCTTATCTTAAATTTGACAAATATTTGAGTACCTACTCTATGCCTACTATTGTTTTAAGTGCTGGGGTTAGAGCGGTGGCCTTGATAAATTCCTTGCCCTGTGGAATTTACATTCTAATAGAGGAGATGGATTTTAATAAGTTTAACCAAAATCATTTGGTTTCAGATAATGATGATTGCTGTGAAGTAAAGTTAAGTAGCCTGAGAGCATTAACAGTTGCCTGAGGGTGGTCAAAAAAGGCCTCTCTGAGGACTTGAAGTCTAGGGAAGAATATTCCAGGCTGAGAGAGTAACAACAACAAAGACTCTTGAAGCCAGAAAACATTCAGTATGTTTGAGGAAGTATGAAGGAGGTGAGTATGGCTGGGTTAGATCTGGTCTCTCAGTCCTTTATAGGCCCTGGAAAGAAGCTTTGAAATTTATTCTGAGAGACACTAGCCATGGGAGGGCTTTCAGTAAGTGAGAGACTGTAATATAATGTAATTATGTTACATTAATTGCTAATATACATTAGCCAAGGCTAATATTTATTCCCTCAAATAGTTAATATCTGTTGTGTATCAGATACTCTCTTTTTTTCTTTTTAAGATTTATTTATTTATTTGAGAGAGAGGGAGAGAGAAAGTGTGAGCAGGGCGAGGGGTAGAGGGAGAGGGAGACAAGCAGACTCCCTACGGAACAGGGAGCCTAAAGCAGGGCTTAGTTCCAGGACCCCTAGCTCATGACCTGAGCCGAAATTAAGAGTTAGATCCTCAACCAACTGAGTCACAGTGGTGCCCCTCAAATACTGCTTTTGGTGCCTGGATACTGCCGTAAACAAATGGACAAAGTTGAGGAAGTCATATTCTAAAAGGGAGAAATAAGCATTAAGTAAATAAGGATACCATTTGTCAGTTGGTTATAAGTATACATAAGTATACAATTGCACACAAAAATAAAAATAAAAGAAGAAGAAGCAACAGGCAGAGTGAATGAATGGAATGAATGGAGGTGGTCAGGAGAGGCCTCTCTGGTAAATGACGTGGACAGGGCAGACCGGGGTGTGGGGAGGCAGCCGTCTCAGGGAGGAGCCCTTCAGGGAGAAGGGAGGAAGTGAACAGAGCACAGAATGGTTCTTGTTTTGGGTATCACTGTCCTAAGGCATTACATGCAATAATTCACTTCATCCTGTAACAGTCCTGTGAGTTCCATATGGAGACTGGACTGTGGGATATAATTTTAAAGTAATGTATGACTTTCTGATGGACCAGAAGTGGAGTGTGAGAGAAAGAGGCTAAAGGGTCATCTCTAAGTCTTGGCCAGGGAGGCTGCGTGGCTTGTGGAGTCACTGACTGAGACGGGCATTTTCGTGGAAGGAGCTGGTTTTTCTGTTTGCACATTTGTGTTTGAGATACCTCTTAGACACCAGGGAGAGGTGTCATGCAGGCAGATTGCTCCCCAGGGGTGGAATTCAGTGGAAAGGTCAGGAGCTATAAATTTAGAAGGCATCGGCGTACAGATAGTGTTTCAACATGGGGACTGGTTGAGATCACTTATGGAGGGAATGCCGCTGAAGAAGTCGAGGGCTCAATCCAAGGTTACTCTGAGATGTAGAGGTTGGCAAGGGCAGGATTCAGCAAAAGAGACTGAGGTGGAGAGCCCATGTCTCGGAAGTCAAGTGAAGGGAGAAGTATCCTGTGCAAGGGAAAGCACTCAGCTGCATCAGACACCGTGGGCAGGCTAAGTTAAATGAGAGCTGAGAACCGAGCGGCAGATCTGGTAAAATGATGCTCTTGGTCGCCTGGACAAGGCCCAGCTCAGCATCCGTGCCATAGGCTCAGATTATAAAAGATTTATTTAATTTAAGTTAGCATGTTTCACATGCACTGTTTGGTAGAATTATCTATCTCTGTGTCCATCCCACTAAATCATTAATTCCAAGAGATGGATACCATAGCACTATCTTTGTATCGCTAATTGTGCTGAACAGCAGCATTTATGGTAAGCTCTGAAGCACTTTATTTTCTCCTACGGAGGTCCACGCAGAGTTTAAGTTGATGATTATTCCAATAGTCCCATAAGATCCTCATTTGTAAAATTATATTTTACTTTATTTATAGGACTCCCTAGGATGAGGGAATATTGCTGTGAAAGTGACTAAACTGTATTCTTGCAATGATAAAGATGAAACAGTGTTTTGTGTTTTGTTTTTTTTTTTTAAGTTTTGCAAGTTAGCTAGGAACAGTTGTATCCCCCTTCTATACTACAGCAGCAAAGAAGAACTCTGACCTTATAGGACATAAAGTCTGTATTTACACTGAATGCAAAAATCAATTCCTGAATATAGATCTTTAAAGAAGGAAAGATCGCAGAGTTGATGTGGTGTAAGCCTTTCATTTTGTAGACAAGGAACCGGAAGCTCAGAAAATTTGTGACTTGTTCACACTCACAGAAATGAGACTGCAGCCCAGAACTCTAATTTGGGAGTGCTTTCTGCTGGCTATTGTCCTGGCGCCCAGTAGCAGTTCCTGTGCTCTGCATATCAGTGTGAACGTGAACATGAATATCTCTGCCCAGAGAGCAGGTTGGAACCTCCCATTTCACAGGCAAGGTGGGCAGGGAACCATGGCTTCATTTCTGTCTGGCTGGTGTTCCCGTTTTCTATTTCTCTTTTCGGGTGAAGTACTTGCAGCTCCGCAATACCTCGGTTGGGAACCACGCTTATGAGAACAGGGGTACGGAGCAGTCCGCTATGGCGATCTGTCAGCGCTTCTACAGGCAAGGAAACATCTGTCCTGGAAATGATACCTTTGACATTGATCCAGAAATTGAAACTGGTGAGGTTCTTCAAAAAACTAGAGCTTCCTTTTTTTTAAACTCCTCAATTTATCCTTAAAATCAGTAATTTCATCTCTAAAAACGTCCATTTGGTCTGTGCTCTTAGGTCATAGTAAGAAACTATGTTTTTACATAGGAGTTATTATGTGTCAGGTACTGTCCCAAGCCCTTCACTGTAACTCATGATTTTTAAAAAATAGCAAGAACAAACCAATAAGGCAAGATATATTGCTGTCTTCACTTTATAGAAGACTAAAGTATGGCTCAGAGAGTTAAGTCATACGGTCCAGACGGGGCTAGTAAGAACTTTGACCCAGGCTCTCTGCGTTCTGAGCCCTAGACATTGTTAGCCTCTATATGCCAGATCCTCTTGTGCTGGATAAGCCAGTTACATCAACTTACACTATCCTTACAAAATGTTGTACTTGCGAATTCATCATGTATATAAAACTCCCTCCCCTCAACTGCACTTCTCTACTTAGTATCTTTGATGGTGGATTCAGGGAAGAACCAGAACCGGGAGTTAGAATAGAATGTTGTTGTTGTTGTTGTTCTTCTTCTTCTTCTTCCTTCTTCCTTCTTCCTCCTCCTCTTCCTCCTCCTCTTCCTCCTCCTCCTCCTCCTCCTCCTCCTTCTTCTTCCTTATTATTATTATTATTATTATTATTATTATTATTATTATTATATTTTTATTTTTATTTATTTTTTTAAGTAGGCTACTTGCCCAGAGTGGAGCCCATGCAGGGCTTGAACTCACAACCCTGAGATCAAGATCTGAGATGAAATTAAGAGTCGGTCACTGAACCAACTAAACCACCCAGGTGTCCTTGAGTGGCTTATTCTTATTAGCCAAATTCTGTTTACAATGTGTACTTAAACCTTAACTTAAATCTTTGAGTTAAAAATTAAGTATCCAGATACTTTTAACAATACTCACTGGGACGGTTTTTGGAGAGGGACAGTAAAAGGATTACAATACAGATTAGTGGAATCTTTTAAAATGCTGTCTTCCTTTTTCTTTTAATTCTAAAATAAAATAGAATTTAAAAAATAGATCTGGGACGCCTGGGTGGCTCAGTTGGTTAAGCGGCTGCCTTCGGCTCAGGTCATGATCCCAGCGTCCTGGGATCGAGTCCCGCATCGGGCTCCTTGCTCGGCAGGGAGCCTGCTTCTCCCTCTGCCTGCCACTCTGTCTGCCTGTGCTCACTCGCTCTCTCTCCCTCTCACTCTGACAAATAAATAAATTTAAAAAAAAATTTAAAAAAAATAGATCCTTTAAATTTAGAAAATTTTATCTGAAGTACTGCAAGCACTTCACACTTATGCTTAGGATACAAAAAAGGGAGACGGGACTCAAAGTTTAGGCTCACAAAGGCAGGAAGGAAGATAGCATTCTATAGAAGACTAATGAGACAGAGTTTGGGTCTCCTACTCTTCACCCACTCCAGAAATGTAGCCACTTGTGCCTTAAAAACAAATGACTCATTGTAACCAAGTGATATTGATGTTTAGCTTTTAAATCTTAATTCAGAAGAGCAGTAGAATCTGAATATCTAGTCTTAAATGTATTATCCTTTCAAGACGCAGTTCACTTATTTATTTTAGGCAATAAACATAATGTGTTTTGGTTTTTTTTTTTTTCCTTTCTATGGCAGAATGTTTCTTTGTAGAGCCAGATGAACCTTTTCACGTTGGAGCACTGGAAGAAAATAAACTCAACTTAACTCTGGACTTTCATAGGTGAGGAAGTAGATGGGTGTGTACCTTGTGTGTCTCTGTGTGTATGTTTTCACTGCACTAAAGCCTCCTCTGTTCCCTAGACTCCTAACAGTGGAGCTGCAGTTTAAACTGAAGGCCATTAATTTGCAGACCATTCGTCATCATGAGCTCCCTGACTGTTATGACTTTTCTCTGACTGTAAGTGTGGGCTGGGCTGAATTTGGTCCCAGGCTAAGAGAAAAATGTTTGATTTAGTTATGTGTTTCACCTACCCATATTAAAGCATGATCAGCTATACCGGATGTTTCCATTTGCCTGTGCCTAGGGGAAGCATTGGCATAGCTGGCTCTGTTTTGTTATGATAACTTGTTTACTTGTTAATTATCTGTCCTCTGTACCTCGGTGTAAGTCCTGTGAGGGCAGGGACCTTGCCTGGTTCAGTGCAGGGTATCTAGTGCTCAGACCAGTGCCTGGCACGGGGGAGGTGTTCAATACAAAGGCGGCAGAGGCTTGTAGGTCCTCTCTTGTTGGCTCTTACCAGTCTGTGGCTGTCTGCTTACGGTCATTGCCAAGGGTTTGGCTTGCTGAGGCTCTTCAGTGTAGATGTGTGCAGCCTTTGGGTTATTGCTCACAGTGACTTCCCTGGGCTGCCTCTGGACGCTCTGTTTCCTCCCCCTTCAGCCCACCCTGCCACATCTCTGTTCTCTTTATTCCAGTTGCAAATGGAGCTCTGAACGCTCTCTAGAGAGCACAAGATGCCTCCCATGTGAGCTCCTCACCCCGAGAGGCTCAAGGTTAGCAATCCAGTGCTGCATGGGGGCATAGGTGGAACAGCATTTGATACAATTTGCTTTCACACAGTTCAGATTGCTGTTACTTAACACCAGAGCTCTGTCCATGATATTCAACTAATTGGCTATGAGAAATCAAGTTTTCAGAGGTCGAAGTTCAAAAGATCAGAATAGAGTGTAATTAATACTTATGCATATCATTTAACAGGAAAAGGCACTAATATTATAAGACTATTTTGTATTAGGCTACAAATTTTGATCCTAATACTAACTGGGAAATCATGAATTTTCAATATTACTTGATTTTTTTAAAACTTGAGCGATTATCCACAGTCTTGTCTCTTCTCCCTTCTCTCCCTTACCACCGCCTGCACCACTCTCAAACTAAGAAATGGCACTTTTCAGAAGTTCTATAATCCTCAGGGCTCAGCTCAACCGACACCATCTTCCCAGACCCTCTCTGTGATGCTCCAGTTAGGAACACAGTCTGTGCTCTGAACTCCAGGGTTTTATTTTTGGTTTTGTTTTTATATTTTGTATGGACTCACCCACCTTCTCTTTGGTTTTAGGATTTTCTAGGCTTTTATCATCAACTCTGCTAGACTGAAAGCTCCTTGAAGGCAGGAATCAGTTTATTAATCTTTGCATCCCTCAAAGAACATAATAGGTGACTTCAATATTTGCATAAGGAAACATTTATAGAATGTAGACTCTTTCCCGTGACTTGATACAGTGGCGAGAGTAACTTGGACTGTTAGCTACATGTGGATGTTTTCTATTTTTCCTGTCATTGCTGATTCGACCCAAGCTCTGCCTGTGCGTTGTGGATTTAGTGGTGTGTCTTGCAGAACTATAGTGCAAATGATGCCCTATAGGGTGGTTTAATAGTAAATGCAATTAGTGCCACTCTATGGTTATAAGTAAACATGAGCTGGGCCCGTATATGCCTGATTGCAAATGCAGGGGTTTTGGAATCAGGCAAGCCTAGATTTTAATTCCAACTCACCGGGTAGTATCTTGTAACTTTAGGCAAATTACTTAATTGGTTTCGTTCCAGTTTTCTCATTTGTACAAGAGAATTAATGATCACCTACCTAACAAAGTTGTTGTCAAAACATCTGCTCTGTCTGTCTATCATACTTCATATGTACGAGATATTTAAAGACCTTCCTCAGTATCTGGTTTATAGCAGTTATTTGATTCATGTGAGAGCTATTTATGGAATCTGCCTGTGTGTGCCTATAATTTGGATCTATAATATAAAAGTAGTGCATTAACATTCATTTATAGTAAGTTAATATATTCTTGCATCATGTACTTTGAAGTTTTTTTATTAGGTGTACAGATATCTAGGATTCTTGCGCTCATTTGAGGAACTGACTTTTACTTCATTATGAAATGGTACTTTTCACCTCAATAATATTCTTTTCTCTAAAATCTATTTTGTTTGATGTTAATATAACCACTCCAGCTTTCTTCTAATTAGTGTTAGGATGGTGTATCTTTTTCTATCCTTTTGATATTAACCTGCTTGTATCTCATGTTTAAAGTTGGGTTTCTTATTAGGCAGCATAGAGTTAAGTCTTGCTTTTTACCCAGCCTCATAATATGTACCTTTTAAATGGGGTGCGTAGACCATTTAAATGACATCTGGTTATTAATATAGTTTCTCTCTTTTTCTGCCTGGATTGAGTATTTTTGGGTCCTAGGTTAGCTCCTGTGTTGGTTTGTTAGCTATAACTTTTTATTGTATTATTTTAGGGTTTTCAGTACACATATTTAAATTATTACCATCTGCCTTCAAGTGATATTATGCCACTGCGTGTAGAGAACAGGAATCCTATAACAATCTATTTCTGTGTCTCCTATCTTGGCTTTTATGCTATTGTCACACAGTTTATTTCCAGATGTGTTACAAACTATACAATGCACGGTTAGTAGTTTTTGTTTAAATAATTATCTTTTAAGCAATTTAAATAATAAGAAAGAAAAGTATATTGGCCATGAGGTAACCATTTCCAGCATGCTTCATTCTTTAGTGTAGCTCCAGGCTTCCATCTGGGATCGTCTTCCTTCCGTCTTAAGGGCTTCCTTTGACATTTTTTATAGTGCAGGTCAGCTGAAAGGTTTTTATATGCCTAAAAAGGTATTTATTCCACCTTCATTTTTAATTCTTTTTATAACGACTTTATTTATTCATTTGAGAGAGAGCACCTGCAAGCAGGGAGAGTGGCAGGCAGAGGCAGAGGGAGAAGCAGGCTCCCTGCCGAGGAGGCAGGACTCAGTCCCAGGACCCTGGGATCATGACCTGAGCTGAAGGCAGACACTTAACTGATGGAGCCACCCAGGCACCCCTAAAGAGCAGGCTTTTGAAAGAATGTTTTTTCTTTAGAACTTAAGAGAGAAGGCACTAAAAACAAACCAAACAAAACCACAACTGATTTCCTCACTTTCCCTGTCTCTGCTTGAGCAAAGTGGAGAGAGCTAGAAGGGAGACAGCAGGACTATGGAAGGCGTCCTGCTTGGTGCCTGGTGCCTGGTGCCTGAAATGGTGATCCTTGAAGCAAAACATGGCTGTTAGCTCCTTGTCACCCCATCCTTGCTGATACATACGGTACGAGAGCAACTAAGGAATCTAGGCCCAGAATAAAAATCAGAGAAGCTTCCCCTGAAATGTTGTAAGCCTGAGATCATGAATCTCTGTGTTCGTAAGAAGTACAGCAGCACTAACTGTCCCCAGCTGAGCCCCTGGGCTGGGGGAAAGCACATTTGTACCTCCTCTTGCTCATATCAAGAGGGCATATGGAGGTACTTAGAGTGGGAAGGAGAGAGATCTCTTGCTTTATAAGGTGTCCAGGGCTGGAATGCTATCCTAGAAATACAGGGTTTTAGAGACTAAAAGGTCTTGACAGAAGATCTTGTCCAACTTTCTCATTTCACAGACAAGTAAAGGGCACTTCCCAAAGTTGAAAAGAATTAGCATCAACTCGAGGATGAGAGTCTGGGATGAGAATCTGGGTGGATATCTTGTTACCTTGAAAGATATGCCTCCTAACTAATGCATAGAGACATCTTGGTTTCAAGAACTGTAGGTATGTTTTTGACCCTTTTCCTATTCTTCACAGATAACATTTGACAATAAGGCCCATAGTGGAAGAATTAAGATAAGCTTAGATAATGAAATTTCCATCAGAGAATGTAAAGACTGGCATGTATCTGGATCAAGTAAGTGGTGAATTTTACTAGTTTTCAAAAATGGTTATTAAATAAAATAGTTATCAAATTACTGGGATATGTGGAGCTCAAATGAAAGAATCAGATCATTCCCAAGTTCCTAACTCTCTGCAAATAGATCAGCTCATTGTGGGTGTCTGGTGTTCCAGGCAATGAGTAAGTTATTAGTAATTGAAATGACTTTTGCTGACCCCTATATGTTTTTACCAAAAAATGCACAGGACCCCCCCAGGAAAAAAAGTCACATATGCTCAAACTAATATTTATTGAGTGCTTACTGCATAAGGACTTCCACCTACATTTTAATATTTTTAAAATATCCTTGAGATAGGTAGCACCCCTATTTACACAAATGAAGAAACTAAGGCTTAGAAGTGAATCTTGGGGCCTGGGGTCATACAGCTAGGGAGGGTCAGGTGGGATTGGACCCTGAAGCATCCTGCACTAATATATTTATATTTAGGAATGAGAAAAGGTACATTTTTTGAAATATGGACATGAATTCAAATATAGACTAAGTACGATTGAGAATTTGGGGGAAATTGACTGGAAAAGAATTGATGTGTCATTTTTTAGCCCCTCTGTTATGTTGTGCTGGATTAGGTCAGGGGTTCTTGGATTCTGGTGAGCAGAAGAATCACCCCAGGTCCCACTTAGATGCAGTTTCCTCAGCTCCCTGCTGAGCTGGGGTGGGGCCTAGCAACGTTCAGGTCACTCTTAATCACGTAATACTTGGAAAATAATTGCCTTAGGGCTTCCTACTAGTTGATACACAAATTTCAGAAGTGGTATTGAGATAGTGAGGATAAATGAAATTTCTTCACTCTAGAATTCTTTTCAGTATTAGGTAACTTCACATATTTGAGGCTAGTGAATCACAAATTTTATTTCAATACAAAATTATTTATTTGACACACAAGCCTGTCTTGTCATCTGTAAACCCTACAATACTTCTCCACAAACTTTGGAATAAAGAAAATGAGAGCATATGAAAGTATGTTGGCATGGAGGCTTTCTCTCAAATGTTTGTTTTAGTTTTTAAATTTTCCTAAAGTATATGCAGACATTTTGGTAACAATTAGATGCCCCTTGGCCAGTATTTTTTTTTTTAAGAATTTATTTATTTATTTGACAGAGAGAGATCACAAGTAAGGAGAGAGGCAGGCAGAGAGAGAGAGGCGGAAGCAGGCTCCCTGAGCAGAGAGCCCGATGTGGGACTCGATCCCAGGACCCTGGGATCATGACCTGAGCCGAAGGCAGAGGCTTAACCCACTGAGCCACCCAGGCGCCCCGCCCCTTGGCCAGTATTAATGGGATTCTTCATTATAGAACTTTGAACTATAGAATTATAGTCTTAAGTGCTTGTCTTTTTATCAGTGGGGAGCAGTCTACCTTGTCAAATAAAGACAGGCTGTGTAGCAGAGCATATGAGGGCTAAGACCTCTGCTCACCTCCCTTCACCCGGCTGCACTCATGCTGGCCATGACTTTGTACTTGCCATTCTCCAGGCTCTCTTCATGGATTGCTCTGTCTTAGTACTCAGGTCTCGCCTGATACCTGCTGCCCATTACTATGCCATATAAATGAGCCTCTTTACCCCCTTTCCCCCACACCAGCCTCTCTCATTTAGGGCAGTGATTCTCAACTTCAGTGCCATCTGAGAGAGCTTGTGAAAATGCAGTTTCTGATGCAGTGGGTCTAGGGCAGGCCTAGAAAGTCTGCATTTCTATCAATTCTCAAGGGATCCCCAGAACAACTCATATAGAGTGACCGATGCTGGAGACAGACTGCAGAGGTTTGAATCCTGACTCGGCCAGGTACTGGCTATGTCTCCTTGGGCAAGTTTCTCTGACCTCTTTGTGCTGCATTTTCTCACTGCCAAGTGGGGATAACCACACACCCCTGGTTGGGGTTGAGCAGAGGATCAAATGACTTAATACACAGAAAGTGCTTAGGACTGTGTGTGGCACAGCAACACGAGGTAGCTATTACGCCCATTTTCTCCATATCACTTTCTCCTGTCTGGGAGCCTTCTGTTCATTTACTCGTGCACTTCCCTATGTGCGGCGCTGCAGGCGGTGGAAATTCCACCAGTCGGGGGCCTATCTTGGTGACCACTTGTATCCTCAGCATCCAGAGAAACACCTGACACATAATGGGATCCTAATAAGTATTTTACATCCAGATAGTATATTTTAATAGGATGTTAGGAAGGCTAACTGCATTAAGTACAAAAGACCACAGGCTGATAATTAAAGATCTGTTATTGATGGCTATAATAATTTTTAAAAGAAGGACTTTGAACTTTCTTGAAATACTCACATGAAGAACACTTAACCAGGGCCTTTTTACTCTGTTGTCTTTGCAGAAAGAAGATCTAAATAATCTAAATTATTCTAAAAAGCAGCGTAAAGGGTTCAGATAAAGTTTGAAAATGCTTCTGAAGGATGCAGAAAGACCTGAACCAGTGGAAAGGCACATCATATTTTTTGGACAAGAGATTTTACATTATGTATATGCCAGTTCTCCCTAAATTAATTTATAAATTTAGCATGATTCCCCCCCCCCAAAAAAAATTACCAGTAGGATTTTGATTGGAATTTAACAATCTGATTCTAAAGAATGTATGGAAAAATAAACAAGCGAGAGTAGCCAACACAAACTCCAGAAAAGAGTGATAAGAGGTGTTTGCCTTAGGCATTAAAATACACAAAAACATCAAAAGGGTAAGAGATGGTTCTCAAATACATACAGTAATTTGACAGCTGATAGAGATGGCATTTCAAATCATTGGGAATAAGATTGGCTCTTTTGATTGGCAAAAATACAGTTATTAATTTCCAACGGTGGAGAAGATGTGGAGGTATGTAAATTGGTGTGATCTTTTTGGAGGGCAATTCCTTAGGATTTCTCTTTAGAACATGTATTTGCCTTACCTCATCAATTCCATCTCTAGATATTCATTTGTCTAAAGAATCACTTGCATCTGTGCTCAGAGAGGACAGATTACAATAGGAGTGTCCTTATAAATCTAATACATCTATCCTGTGGTATGCAATGCAGCAGTTCAAATACATGAAAAGAAGAAAGAAAGAAGTAGTGCTCACCATACTAATGTCCCATTGCATAAGCAGGGCCCGCTCTTTCCTTCCAGTTCAGAAGAACACTCACTACATGATGATCTTTGATGCCTTGGTTATTCTGACCTGCCTGGCCTCACTAATCCTGTGCCTTCGATCTGTGGTTAGAGGACTTCAGCTTCAGCAGGTAGGGCTTGCTGCTCTCTAGAAATGCTACAGACCCTGATTGACAGAGAAATTCATGGTGCCTCCCCTCTTTTCCCTAAAGGAATTTGTCAATTTCTTCCTCCTCCATTATAAGAAGGAAGTTTCTGTTTCTGATCGAATGGAATTTGTCAACGGATGGTACATTATGATTATTATTAGTGACATATTGACAATTATTGGATCAATTCTGAAAATGGAAATTCAAGCTAAGGTAATTTTTTTTCCTACTTATGCCATCATTAGTATCAGATTTGCACTCACCTTTTTCCAGACTGTGAACATTTGCAGAGTAAATGATTTCTTTCAAACGTTGTATCGAAGGAACTTAAAATCCATAGCAGTAAGGTTCTTAGATCTCATCAGGAAATCTCTTGGGCAGAGCTTTCCAAAGGTGATACACAAGCCTCTGCGTCAGAATCATGTGGGAACCTCATTTTGACCTATTGGCAGACCTATTTTAACACTGCGAGCACTCCCTCTTTGTTGGTGCACTTTTTCACTAGGCTCTCACTTGCCTGGTTTCCACCCTAAATCACAGGCTGGTCTTCTGACTCCCTTTGCTAGATCCTTCCATCTCTAACCGACTAAAGGGCCAGTGCCTAAAGGTGCAATGCTTGGACATGTGCTCTTTTCTGCCACTGTCTTGGTGATCTCATCCTGTCCCATGGCTTTGAATAGCAGCTCTCTGCCAGTGATTTCCAAATCTTTGTCTCCAGCTTGGAATTCTTGTCTGAACTCGAGTCTCAGATATCCAACTGTTGATTTCGCGTTTTCATTTGGATGTCTACTTGGCCTCTCAAATTTAACATACCTAAAACAAAGCTCCCCAAATCTCCACCTCCACACTCCAAACCCGCTTCTCCTTTCTGACTTCAGTTAATGGCAACTCAGTTGCTGGAGACAAAAGCCACGGATGCATCCTTGACTCTTCTCTTTCACTAATCCCCTCTGCCCTCCTCTGCCTTCCATCAAGAGGAAATCCTATCCATCTATCTTCAGAAACCATCTCATCACCTCCACCATGACCAGCCTGGTTCCAGCCTTCATTAGCTCTCACCTGTATTATTCAACAGCCTCACTCTTCTGACAGTCTGTTCTTTTTTTTTTTTTTTTTTTTAAGATTTTATTTATCTGACAGAGAGAGAGAGATGACAAGTAGGCAGAGAGGCAGGCAGAGGGGTGGGGGAAGCAGGCTCCCTGCTGAGCAGAGAGCCTGTGACGGGGCTCCATCCCAGGACTCTGGGATCTTGACCTGAGCCCAAGGCAGAGTCTTAACCCACTGAGCCACTCAGGCCCCCCTGACAGTCTGTTCTTAACAACAGCAACCCAAATGGCATCATATCACTCCTGTTCAGAGCTCTCAACGCCCCCCACCCCCAGCCTATCAGAACAAAGTGCAAAGTTGTTAAATTACCCACAAGGCCCTAAACTATCTACCTCCTTAGCTCTATGACTCTGTACTCCCCCCCC
>PISX010002817.1:0-28631 GCA_004024625.1 Mellivora capensis | reverse complement strand
CCATTGAAAATGCAACTGGGATAGCCATTCTTTCTCGCCTCCCCTGAATTTTCTCCTCAGCACTACCATCAGCTAATGTACTGAGGGTTTTGTCAATGTATTTCTGTTCTCTCTCCCCCCACACACACTAGAATGCAAGCTTCACAAGGGAAGGAAATTTTGTCTCTCGGTTCATTCCTTTGTTCTTAGCACCTAGAACAGTGCCTGAGTCACATCAACCCCAAAAATATTTTTTGGCCCCAATGAATTTCCGCTAAATAATCTGCTTTTCTCCCCACTCACTCTGTTCTAGAGTCTAACAAGTTATGATGTCTGTAGCATACTTCTTGGGACTTCCACCATGCTTGTGTGGCTTGGAGTCATCCGATACCTCGGCTTCTTTCAGAAGTACAATGTAAGGATTCTGTGGATCTCTGTGCTGCTGGTATTTCTGTCTTTCCTTGGCTGAGGGACAGGGGGTTCTAATGGCCTCTCTTCCTTTCCCAGCTCCTCATTCTGACCCTGCAGGCAGCGCTGCCCAATGTCATCAGGTTCTGTTGCTGCGCCGCTATGATTTACTTAGGCTACTGCTTCTGTGGGTGGATTGTGCTGGGGCCGTACCATGATAAGGTACAGATAAACAACTTTTTTCCTGTTTCTGTTAATTTCTAAAATAGTGCCAGTGGCTCATTGCCCTTTTAAAATAAGCCTCTTCCATTTTGTGATATCAGCCTGAAAATGTTGAAGGTAGAGTATATCTAGCGCCATGTTCACAAGCTGGTACGGTGTGACCAACTGGAGAGAATAATTAATTCACTCAACTACTTCACCTTTTTTTGTGGAATATATCAGATAATTACATCTTTTTTTTTTCCACCTATGAGGTCAAGATTAGTCCATTGGATTCATCATTATATATTAGAGTAAGCTATTTAGGCAAGACTTTTGGAAGTGTGACTTTATTAAAAAGGTAGTATAGAGAGAAAATTGAAGAAATATTTGAAAATTTTGTTACCAGAGTTATAAACTGGATTATAACGCCATGAACCTAAGTGGAGTGAGCTTTAAAATGAGAAGTATAAGCACGCATGGTTAGGACTTGGGTATCTCTATAGAAGTGTTTCTAGGATCTCTTTCTATGAATGTAAAGGGGATGGTAAGACTTGACTCAGAAAAGCACCAAGAGTGCAGGCTGGCCCCTTCTGCTTCTGTTGAGGCTATCCCATTAAGGGAAGCATCAAGAAAGAGCTGCTTCTTCCCAGGAAAATAGTAGGCATTATACAGGCTGTATAGATCACACAGCAAATGCTTGCAGTTTTGTCAAATTAAGTACATTGTTTGCAGAGGTAACTTGGGATATCTGGTCCCATTATTTTTAATATGCTGTCATGAACAAAATCTCCACTGGGAAGGAACGTGGAATAAAGTAAACTTTCTCTTTTCTTTTTCCAGTTCCGTTCTCTGAACATGGTCTCTGAGTGCCTTTTCTCTCTGATAAATGGAGATGATATGTTTGCCACGTTTGCAAAAATGCAACAAAAAAGTTACTTGGTCTGGCTATTTAGCAGAATTTACCTCTACTCATTCATCAGCCTCTTTATATATATGATTTTAAGTCTTTTCATTGCACTGATCACTGATACATATGAAACAATTAAGGTAGGTTCATTAAGAGTGGTAAGTAGCAACATTTCCAGAACTTGTAGAACGGCAATAAAATATGGTACCTAAGAGAGAGGAGATTTGATAGAATGTCAATTTTTTTCAGGGTAGAAAAAAAAAGACTTCAATTTTAGATACTGAGACACAGAGAGGAAGAATTAGAATTTGTAGAATGTTCAAAGTTTTGTCTCCAAGTAAGCTTTTTCAAACAAGCTTTCTAAACTTTTATTAGAATTATAAAGATCAGGGGTGCCTGGCTGACTCAGTCAGAAAGCACGTGACTCTTGATCTCAGGGTCATGAGTTCAAGCCCATGGTGGGTATAGAGAGATTACTTAAAAACAAACAAACAAACAAACAAAAACCACCTTAAAAAAATACTTCTAAAATTTAGTAGGTTTTAAGTGAGCAAAACATATGACATTTCAAAATTTTATGGGGAAATTTTAAAATCCAATTTTCATAAAGAAAAAATGACCTCTTAGTTCAGAATGTGCTGTGACTGAACCCATACTCTTTGCAAAGCCCTGCCTGGGACCATCCTAGAGGCCAGTCTCCAGAAGAATGAAGGGATTGGTAGATCAAGTACTAGCCATGTATGTTTTATACATGTCAGAAATATGATTTGAAAAGCTGTTATTTATATTGTCACTCACATGGGATATTTTAAAAATAAGTTCGAGCCCTTTGAAATATGGAAAGGCAGGGTAAATATCCATGTATATTTAAATTTCTAACAACTTTTACTATTAGGTATACCATTGACATGGGCATTCCACTTGGGGATTTTCTTTTGGGTATGAGAAGGGTAATGAAAGATGATGTCATACAAATGGTCCCACGGATAGAGCAAAGGTTAGCAGGAGTCAATGGGTTATGAGTTGATAATTATACATACCTTGCTAATGAAGCCAGGGCCATGACTTCATTTTTACTGAATCAGATTTCAAGAACTGAGTTTCCTCAATACTTGTTTGGCAGGCATTGTCCTTAGAGTCACCAAGAGCACTGGGAAAGAGAATGGTTGTATCTGTCCAAATCCCTCCCTCTGTAAATTCACTGCCTTTAGCTTTGCATGCAGAGAACTATATGCTATTCAAGGGTGATATCCCAGGTCTCAAAGAGTAGTAATATGAGTTGGCAACTCTTGATGTCACAAGTCTGAGACTCACAGTTTAGATGTTTACCTCTTTCCGTGAGCTCAGAGCACCTGTCAGGTGGGCAAGTGATGGCTGATCTTCTCTGGTCAGGGCATGTTCCAGAGAACTTAGACCCCAAACTGAGGTTAACACAGGGCCCTTAAACAAATCTGTCTGTCTGGAAGGGAGACTCCAAAAGGGTGTGTAGGCTGAAGTCTTTCTGGAAAGACCACTCAGACCAGATGCCCATTTTGTGTTGAACCAGACCCACAAAAGAGCCTATGAAGACGCTGCAGAATTCTAGACTCACTTTTACTTAGCTAGACTTAAGAATGGTTCTAGAGGCTTTATCTACTTGAAAACACTTGGAAGTGACTCAACTATTCCTCTAGAAAGATCCCCCTCCCTTGCCAAATGATCCATTTTGAATTTGGAATATAGCTGTTTTCAAGGGACTTATTGATGAGAGGTGTTTTTTTTTTTTTTTTTCCTAATTCTTCTGTGTAGCATTACCAACAAGATGGCTTTCCAGAGACTGAACTTCGTACATTTATATCAGAATGCAAAGATCTACCCAATTCTGGAAAATACAGATTAGAAGATGACACTCCAGTATCTATATTCTGCTGTTGTAAAAAGTAGCTGTCAGGCTAATCTGTGCCCTGGAGGGAAATATAATGTGTAGCTGAGTTGGGAAACTGTATGGATATTTTAAGATCAGGTGTCATAGGTTTAAAGACTATTACTTTGAGCAAACTGATAGCTATAATTCATCAAGAACTATTTATATTTTTGAAAGAAATATTTAATGTCTTTTGCAGCTTTGTGTTGGGTTTGTGTATTTTTTAAAAACTAACTTTGATGAGAGAAGCTATTGGGTTCTTGTTATTTCTTGTTTATTTTGCCATAGCTTTAAAATGTAGTCTCCATCCCCTGTTTAGCTCTTAACCTCTTGCTTCCAGCTCTTCTGACTGGGTTGATTGTATCATGAGTGGAGAACAATGCCTGGTCGGACTTCACACAACTCACTCACCCTGGTCTTGACCACTCTCTTGAGGTTCATCCCTGCGAGAGACGGGATACGGTTGCCGTATATCAGTAATCATTGCATTTTAAAATTTTGTCTTAAAGGACAGAGTAAGAAAGAGAAAACTGTCACCAGCAAACAGTCTAAAATTTGGTTCTGAAGGACAACTGATATGTGATGCTGCTTCTAGTTCTGGAAAGGATTAGGTTTTCTTAGTATTCATGTATAAGTTTTTTCTCCTTCAGTGTTAAAGTACGGAGTTGAAAGAGTATCCTCTACATATATAAAACTTAAAGTGCACACCACTTAAAGTACCTATTCCATCCTGCAAAGATTAATTTACTGCTTGTGTGGGCTTGCACAAACTCTGTGATGTACTGTGCCCTTCACGGGCACGTTCAGTCTCACGGAAGAGAGTGTTTCAGTGTCAGGAACTGAAGTTCCACGGGGAGAGGTTCTAAAATTCACATTAAATATATTTTGAAAAACATCCTGAAAACGTAAAAATAAGTGGGAAGTGTATGCCTTAAAAAGACACAAAGTCTCCACTCCTTGTATAATGCTGATTGGAATTTCGGGGATTTTTCCAATATGCATCTTTGTTTTGTGTGCTATTTGTTCAAATAGAAATGAGTTCAGTGATGTGCAATAAAGGTTTTCTCAAAGCACCTTTTTTTTTTTTGGTAAAGGAAACCGATTTGTTATTTTTTTATTTTGTTTTAAGGGTTAAATGCATATTACCTTGAGATACTGAAGTCTTACTATTTAACATGATGAAAATCAGAATAATGACTCCAGGTGTTGAAATGTGAGGTTTTACAATGAGTATAAGCTATTCTTACAGGACTTATAGCTTTTACAAAATGGAAAATCTAGGTCTCTGGATCCCCTGGTGTTTCATTTGCACATTGAAATTTGAGATACTTGGAGTTACCCACTGCAACTATTTCTCCCTCTACAATGTTTGATAAGAATTTACTTCCTGTTTTTTTTTTAAATAATACCTTTATAAAAATTAAAAACAATACCTTTATACCCATCAATATTGTATGTATCACCAATTACAGTTATTTAGGTCCATGTATCTCTTCTCCACTTGGTGAAACTAAGGAAACGTCTCCAGACCAGGAAAGCCATTCAAGGGCAGTAACTTAATTATGTCTCTATCAGTATGGCAGTGTGGTGAGAATAAAGGCTTTGGAAACAAAGACCTGAATAGAAACCTTGGAACTACTACAAATTGTGTGGGTGACCTCAGGGCAGTAACTTAAGCCTCTTCGAACCCATTTTCCTCATTTCAAAAGGAGAGGACAGGACACAGAGTGCTGAGTGTTCTGTGAGATAACATGTAAATCAAGCTTCATAACTGGTGGGCACTCAGGGTTACTCTGGTCCCTTGAAGCACACAGCCCTTGCACATGGTGAATGTTCATAATAAATGCACTGTTAGGGGTGCGTGGGTGGGCTAAGCCTCTGCCTTTGGTTCAGGTCATGGTCTCAGGGTCCAGGGGTCCATCCCCACATCCGGCTCTCTGCTCAGCATGGAATCTGCTTCCCCCTCTCTCTCTGCCTGCCTCTCTGCCTACTTGTGATCTCTCTCTCTCTCTGTCAAACAAATAAAATCTTAAAAAATATATAAATGCACTATTAACAATGAATTTTCTTTTTAAATACCCAATCATAAGTTATTTAGTAGGAATATGAAGTTTTAGAAAACACCTGTAATGAGAAGTCGGCTGATATAAAAAGAAGTTATCCCAGTTTACAGTCCCCCTCTAAAGGCATTGTTGTCCTTAGTGGAGTCCTAGCATTTTGAGATTAATAGGGTGGCTCTTCGTGGTAGCTTTTCTTTCAATTAAAAAGGCTTGAAAATTCCTTAGCATAAAAACTGTGCGTATACATATACTATATACATGATATGTAATATGTGTACATATTTACACAATATATATAAACATAGTATGTCTTACTTTCCATATGCTTCCTCCAACACTTTCCAGTCAAGCCACAGTCTGTCTTTTTCATAGAGTCCACATCCTCCCCACAAAAACCACGCTGTACCATTTCCTCTCCTCTTCCAAAAAGGAACCCAACCAAACCACCTTTGCGCCCACCTATAGGACCAGTACTACACAAACGGGATCTTCCAAGCCTGTCCGCACCCAGTGGGCACCTTTGGTGAAAAGAACTCTAAAATAAGGCACTTTTGCCTTAAAGTGACTTTCAGAAGAGGGTCAGTTATGTATATCTTTTTACCTCATTCTGTCCAATTACGTCTATCTGCAGATGCATATTAAAATAATTACCTGGCAGAATATTTTTTTTGCCCTAGCTAACCCCAGAAACCTTTTAACCACTTGCCGATCCAAATCGCCTGAACTCAGGACTTTGCTGCTGCTGCTACCACGGGAAAAGAAGGAACAGGACTCCCCGGAAACGAGGCTGTCGGCCGGGTCCAAACTGCCAAGTCAACATTACCCGCAGCTGAACATGACATTTGAGCACGTGCCAGAGAACCTCATTTCTAAGATTCATGCCCGGTTTCCAGCAGGCCGGTCTCCTTTCCTTTGCGCTCTGGGAAGGAAGAGCGGCGGCAGCAGAGGGCAAGGGCGAGGGCTCGGGCTGCCGCAGTCCCCCCGCTCGGGTCTGCACGTCTGCGCGATCCCTCTGTCCCGCCTAGGGCCACGCGGACACGCACTCCCTGCGCAGAGGGTCCGCTCCAGCTTCCCCACGCGAGCGAAAGACGATTTCTCTTTTCCTCGTGCGTCCGTAGCGCTTAATATCTCCGGGACATGGCCCTTGCACCGAGTTTTGTGATCCTGTGCTTAAGAATACAAACACGGTCTAACGAATGAACTTATCCGATGAACTTGCCGGTGGTGCAAAGTCCTAGAGGAGAGGACCGTCTCTTTCTTATCCCGGTGTCCACAGTGCCCAGCATTCGGCTTGGCACGGAGTCCCGAAACTATCAAAATAGAAATGACTAGAGCAGTGCGCAGAATGGTGTAGAAAACCGGAGCACAGGAAGGCAGGCGGCCTCGGAGGGCAGGGAGTGCGCGCCCCCGCCGCCCGGGGGCAGTGTGGAGCTCCATCACCCGGTTCCCTTCGGACGGCGCTTCTCCCCAGCCCCAGCTCGCGGCAGACACCCGGGACGCGGGGCGGGCCGGCCGCATCTCCCGGCATCACCCGAGACCAGAAGGCGGGGGCCTCGGGCCGGTTCCTCCGGGCTGAGGCAGGTGCAGCCGTCCCACCCTCGGCCTCCTCCTCCTGACTCACGGGGGCCGCATCATGCCTCCGGGCGTGGAGGCTCTGGACCTGCCGGCGTGGAACGGAGCCTCAGGCGCGTTCTGGGGGCCCCGCGGCAGGTCAGTACTCCCGAGGCGCCCGGCTCCGCCCGGCTGTCCAGCATCCCACGGTCCCTCCCCGGGGGTCCCACCGCCGCCCCCTCCCGGGGCTGCTTTCCTCCCGGGGTCTTCTGACGGCCGCCCCTCCGCTCCACCTCCCATCGCACCCGCCGGCCTCCGCTTCGCTGCCTCCCGCCCTCGGGGCTCGGAGAGGCCCCCCGGGTTCCACGTGGGAAGAGCGCCCCAGGGCCCGAGTTGAGAAGCTCTCCGCCAGCTGCCGCGTCTGCCCTGCCCCGGCGGGAAGCGACGAGGTGGAGGAGGTGGCTCGAGGGCGGGGCGGGAACGCCAGGGCCTTGCGCCCCTGGGCTCCCAGCGCGCACTTGAGCGCGGTCCCCGGCGCTGTCCCCGCGCGCAGCCGCCGTCCTCACCCCCGGGCCCGGGTCTGCGCGCGCCGGCGGCTGCAGGAAGGGTAAGAGAAGGGAGCCAGCCTGGAAGGGCTCCGACTTTGGGGGAGGCGTGCCCGGGAAGGCCGAGATGCGTACGCACTGAGCGAGTTTTCGTGCTCGGAATCGCGAACGAAAGCTGTGGGAAGTTTGGAAAGCGGAGGCACTGGCCCCGCAGCCTTAATCCGTTTCCCCCGGCGGCCGGGAAGCCCGAGATCAGGTGTTTTCAGGCCAACGATCAGATGAGGCTCCAGAGCGGTGTCTTTCAGGATGTCAGAATGTGGAGGAACTCTCCTCAAGTGGATGCCTTTACTGTTCTAAACTAGAGCTTACTTGGGGCCTCGGGAGTGCTTACATTCACTGCTTGCAGTTGGTTAAATAAGACTGGGCTTTGCCTTCCGGAACAAACAGGCCTTTTCCTCAGGTGGGAGGGTTACAGTGCGGCTAACCCCCATTCCTCTGCTTTTATGAAAGGGCGTACAGTTCTGCGGGGCGATGCTGCCAAGGGGCCCCACCTCCGTGGTCAGAGCTGCAACCACCCAACTGCGCAGCTGAGCCCCGGGGGGTGGGGGAGGTTGAGTACAAACAGGCCTTGGCTCTCCCACCTCTGCTCACAAAACAAATAAAGAGGTGGGCCGTTAAATTTTCTTAGAGTAGAGACTCTCCTGCTTTTCCTGCTTGGCAGTCTCAGTATTATACACGGACTTAATGCTAGCAAGGAAAGCCAGAATTCAGGAGAAGCACTTATTTGATCTCTGGAAGCTGTCCGGATAAGTAATTCCAAGCAAGGGTGGCATATACTTTTCTAGGGTATGGGGAACCCATGTTCCACTCTTCCCCTGACTGTTTCCATGCAGAGGTCAACATAATGGTGCCAATTTGATTTAATTTCCTGCCCTTAAAAATCGGTATATCCTGATGAAGTATTTGAGGAGGCAGTGTTCTTTTCTCGCAAGGAGGAGCATATCAAAAGTGGTGGTTTTTAAAAAAATTTTTTAAAGGATTTTATTTATTTATTTGAGAGAGAAGGAGTGAGAGAGAACATGAGAGAGGAGAAGGTCAGAGGGAGAAGCGGACTCCCCAAGGAGCTGGGAGCCTGATGCAGGACTTGATCCTGGAAGTCCGGGATCATGACCTGAGCCGAAGGCAGTCGCTCAACCAACTGAGCCACCCAGGAGCCCAAAAGTGGTGTTTTTAACAAGAGAATAATAAATTTAAAATCTCCTAATGAAGCAAGGAGGAAGCTTAGGGAGACAAATTTTGCAAGGTCAGTTTTGAATAAGACATAACTTTGGTACAACTTTTTTGACACTGGATACCAAAAACGACCATCTCTTTTAATGCTAGGTGTCTATTTTTAATGGGGCAGATGGGCAGAAATTATACATCTCTTCCATCTGCTTTAGCTCTGAACCCTTGTTCTGAAAGGGGGAGCAAATGGACTCTGGCTTTATTCATGGAGTTCTGCTTGGACTGATAAACAGGCTTGTGCTTGTGGTGGGTGTGGTCTATAATCTTTCTCTTTTTTAAATCTTTATGCCAGTATTTTTCTCGGCCTATTTTCTCCATTTGCATCCACTCCAGAGAGTATCTCCAGAGGCTCCCATTCTTTTTTTTTTTTTTTTTTAATTAACGCATAATGTATTATTTGTCCCCATGGTACAGGTCTGTGAGTCATCAGGCTTACACACTTCACAGCACTCACCATAGCACACACCCTCCCCAATGTCCATAACCCAATCACTCTCTCCCTACCCTCCCAATCCCATCTTGTTTCATTTTTTCCTTCCCTACCAGAGGCTCCCATTCTTACAGTGCGGAACATGTACTCGGCTGTACCCACAAATAGCTTTCAAAGGGATTCAGATTTGAAATATATACGTGTGTATGTCTGGTTGTGCAGGGCCAGTGGGAGATCAGATTGTATCATTGTCAACCGAGAGTGGAAGGAGGGGTCATTAAGAGACAGGTGGAGAAGTGGTCTAGAACATCAGGATGGGGATTCTGATGTTTTCTGTTGAAGGGACCAGCTACCTTGTTCTCTGCAGAGGTGGGATGTGAGCTTCACACTTTCAGGAACTGCTCACCACCTCTGTGATGTGCTAACCAAATAGCCCAAGTGTGGGGGAATCCGACAGCTTCTTCCTTTTGAGTCAGCAGTCTCAAGATTCTAGCTCATCTTCCTCTTCATACTTTGAGTCAAACTCCCATGACTGTAAACTTAGCCTTCTGTAGCAAACCTCCCCTAAACCAGGTTCTGTGGCCTGGACCCATTAAAAACACCCATGTTCCATTCTTTGCCTGACTGTTTCCATGCAGAGGTCGACATAATGGTGCCAATTGTATTTAATTTCCTGCCCTTAAAAATCGGTAAATCTTGATGAAGTATTTGAGGAGGCTGTGGTCTTTTCTTGCAAGGAGGAGCATATCAAAAGTGGTGTTTTTAACAACAGAATAATAAATATAAAATGTTTCCTAATGAAGCAGGGAGGAAAGGTAGGGAGACAAATTTCGAACAGAGTGGCAGAGAATAGAGAACTGAAAGTCAGGAATGATCACATACATAAGCTGAGCTCTTCAGGCTTGGTCTCTATCAGTGAAATGAAACCCAGGATAAGACAAACCTCAAAGCTTAGTGGGAAAACAGGTGGCTTCTTGTGGCTACAACTTTCAAAGTAAAATCAGTGGCTGAAAGAAACCCTTTTGGCCAGAAAGTTAAGAGTGGGATCTTCCCTAAGGTTGGGCTGTTCTTAGCAGAGCCCAGGAGTCTAGGTTCCCTGTGTCATTTCTGAAGAATGAGAGCTCCCTTCAGGGAACTCTGACATCACGTGTTGTGAGATTCATAGAGAAAAGAAATTTTATTTCCAGACTTCATTCTTTCTTACTCAGACTGCAATATTCTTCTCAGGGACAGATGTTTAAAGCCAAGTTTTGGTTGGTTGGTTGGTTGGTTGGTTTGCTTTGGCAATCATCTGGGGGGTTTTCATCCCATTTTCCTTAGCCAACCCCTAGCTGAGCTTTCTACTCTGTTTTGATCTTGGGTCTCTTCCGCCTTCCCTCTCCCTCCCCCCAAGTCTGGGGGGTGGGGGGGGGGACAAGACAGCTTTGGGGGGGTGCCAATATTCCTGTCCCCTCTGTTGGGAGATGACTTCCTTTCTTCTCCTTTGAAGGTGATCTCCCCTTGAATACATCTGGTATTTCAGCCTAAAGCATCTGTCAGGCAATAACTGGTGACTAGTGAAGCTAAAGGTTCTGAAATACTGTCCTTGCTATAATTCCAGGACACCCATAATTTAAGTGATGGGCTTAAAAAAATCATGTCACCTACAGTGACTAGAGGGAGTTGTTAGAGATAGGGTGAATCTAGGGATTCCACAGCTGACACGGAGGTGGGCTTGTCTAAAAATAAGGTAAACTCATTCAGTGGTTTGAGGAGAAAATGATTAAGTATGGCTTTGTGGCTTTTAATTTTACTTTTCCTTAGGGATAGGCATCAGCATGACTCTGTTAAATTGGGCACTTATTGATATGTTAGAGAAAGCAAAATGTAAGGAATGCCATAATTCCAGTCATTTTCTCAAGCTTCAAGCTTTTTTTCCCCCTTAGGCTGGCTCCGTGCCCAGCGCAGAGCCTACGTGGGGCTTGATCTAAGGACCCTGAGATCATGACTTGAACAGAGATCAAGAGTCAGAGGCTTAACTGACTGAGCCCCCCAAGCGCCCCATCTTCTCTAGCTTTAAGTGCTTTGGGAATTCTGTATTGCTGAGAAATGGAGTTTTGCTTTACTTATCTCTGACCTAGAGAGCTGATTGGTCAGGATGTGTTTTCAAAGGGGTGTGACTTGTTCAGAACAAGCACTTTTAAAATGTGCAGACTAGTTCTGCTTTTCTGCTGCTCAGAGGCAGCAAAGTGGTGATGGGAGATGATTTTATAGGAACTTGGTGACATGGTTGGTCATGTCTAGGGAAATTCCTGAAAGTTGTAGCATGCACATTCTCTATGAGTAGCTCTAGTGGAAAATGAAAAGCCCTTCAGTCTTTCTTCCCAGTGCTTCTCAGGATTAGAATGGGCACATCATTTATGTTCTGAGAGCTATGCTTAGAGGGTAACCAAGGTTTCTTTCTTTGACTTTCTTTCCTTTTCCTTTTTTTTTTTTTTTTCTCCTTGACTTCCTTTAATTAGGGCCTAACTACCCCAGAGCCTCAGCTGTCTGGATCACTCTCTTTCTTTCTCTCTTCCTTTCTCCCTCCCATCCATTCCTTCCCTATCCCTTCCTATCTCTGTCTCTCTCTCAGCAACTCTTCAAATCATAACAAAATCAGTTCATTGCAAGAATTGGAGTAGAAGGGGCGCCTGGATGGCTCAGTGGGTTAAGCCTCTGCCTTCAGCTCAGGTCGTGATCCCAGAGTCCTGGGATGGAGCCCTGCATCAGTCTCTCTGTTCAGCAGGGAGCCTGCTTCCTCCTCTCTCTCTGCCTGCCTCTCTGCCTACTTGTGATCTCTGTCAAATAAATAGATAAAATCTTAAAAAAAAAAAAAAAAAAGAATTGGAGTAGAAGAAAAAACCCAATGTGGTTTGTTGGGATTTTTCTAAAGTCTTCCATCTGCCAGATTGCCCTGTGACACCCCCACCCCCGGAAACACCGCAGTTCAGCCTCTGCATGACTTCCCCACTTTCTCCCTCCCCCATGAATGTTGGGCAGGGAAATACTGGATTACATGTATTATTAGATCCTCTTTGACATAGCTTATTTTAACTCATAATGGTAACTCAAGAATCTGTATGTCAGTCACCAAAAATCAAGAAAATGTGGAAAATTTAAAGAAGAAAATTAAGATTACATATAACACGACTTCACCAGATTACCAAGACTTTTTTTCCTGGTTTATGCACTTCTAGATTTTTAAGATGTCTAATTACAGATATAAATGTCAACATTTTTAGAAAGATAGAACCTCAATATATTTGTTTTGTAACTTAAAAAATATTTAACAATATGCATAGACATCTTTAGGCCAATACAAAGTTGTCAGTAGGGTTACAGTGAACATTTTTGTAGCCATCATTCTGACTGGTGCTTGTTCTGAAAAACTCACACCCCCTTTGAAAACTCATCTTGAAAACCCCTTTGAAATCCATAGTTTGATTCATAGATCCCAGTAACTGTCCCAAGTGCCCTTCAGAAATTTACATTTCCATCAATAGAGTTTTGTTCTCGTTATGATAAATAAAACTTAAGATAGATTTTCACCAATTTGTCTGTTAGTCCATTTTTGTTGTTAAATGTTCATTGTCCTGTTCAGATACTCAGCCTGTGATTACACTGGGTTGTCTTTTTCTTACTAATAGCTGAGAGCTCTCTACAGATAATAGGTCATAAGCTTTTCTGCCTGTTCAAATATATTGCAGACCTTTTCCACATTCTGTCTTTTAACTTCTTGAAATCATAGATGTTTGTGTAAAGGTCTGTCAGTCTTCATTGGCTTGTAAATTTCATCATCTTTAGAAAGGCCATGTCAAATCCTATTTTTAAAAGATCTATCATATGCTCCAACCGATTTTATTTTTTTTTAATGTATCTAAGTTTTACTTTTGCATTTAATTTCAAGGAGGACACTCCTTTTCTCTCTCCCCAATGTATTGTGAGTTTTTGTGATAACTCATGGAATCATTCATTCTTTGGAAAGACTTTAGGAATATTAATTGAAACAAAATAGGGTTTCTATCAGCAAACCAAGCAACTCAATTACCTAAAACTCTCTAATGTATCTTGGCTAAGCAAACCTTTTCAGTATATTTTTAATTCAAAATTTCCTACCCGTGTTTTAGACTTTGCATTCTTGTTATTGTATTGCTTTTATTATATTTGTTTCTGTGGCTGGCATTATTTTTAGTTCAGTTTATCAGCTGCTGGCCAAGAAATGTTCATGTTGTCAGCATTGTTGTCTCCTTCATTGACCCATTTCTTCCCCAAACAAATATTCATTGAACACCTCTTATGTGTTAGGTACTCTGCTGTATGTTAGGGGATATAGTGACTAGCAAGACCGGGCCTTCATGCAGTTCTCTTGTAGGGAAGACCAATGAAGAATGTGATCTTAGTTATAAAGGAAAATCAGTGATGGGAGAGGCAGTGGGGAGCCAGGCATGCAGAGAGCTGGGCAGAGCAAAAGGACGGGTGAAGCAGCAAATGCATATGTCCAGATCAGGATGTTCCAGGGCTAGGAAGGAGGCCAGTGGGGTAGTGAGGAAGGGGAAGGGTGGGTGTGGGAAGGAGGGGGGCAAGAGACTTTTAGGCAATGATGGGGGTGGCCCTTGGATTTTCACCTGAGAGCTGGGGAAAGCCACTACAGAGTTTTCAGCAGGGAAATGATATCTGACTTGGGCTTTTAACATTACCCCTCTGGCTAGCATGTGGGAAAGTGGGAGACTGTTGAAGTTGTCAAGTGAGAGGTGACAGGGCATGGACCAGGGAGGCTGCATCAGATAGAGAGAGATGGGGACTAATCCATGATGTGCTTTGAAGGAAGACTTGATCAATTGGATGTGAGGATTGATGAAAAGGAGGACCCATCGTAGGGCTCTGGAGCACAGGTTCCTACACTTTCCTGCCCATTAGAATCACCTGAAAATCTTATCAGAAATCTTGATGCTCAGCTCATAACTGGACCCCAGTTAAATCAGAATGTCTAGGGGCTGGAAGCCAGGCACTGAAACGTTTTAAAAGTCCCCAGGTGCTTCTACTGGGTAGCCAAGGGGGGGAACCACTGATAGGGGAAGTGATTACAGCTGAAACATCTGGATAGATGCCTGGAGCAGATGGGTGGAGAAAGGGATGGGGAGTTGATTGAGAAATCTCTTAGACGGGCGGAGTTTCAAGGAAGAGGTTGGATAAGGGAGTGTGTTCGAGAGGGAGGGAGAGAGAGAGAGAGAGAGAGAGGGACTTGCTGGAGTGGCAAATGTGAAAAGTCCACATCATGAGGGTAGTATTTAAAGCCACAGGACTGGGCAAAGTCTTCTAGAAGGGAGGACAGAGGGCGGGGGACGGAGGAGCCCTGGGATGTGTCCTGAGGCACGCTGGCAGCTGAATTCAGATGGGAGAGGAGCCAGCGAAGGGGACCAGGAAATGCCCAGTGAGGTAGGCAGAAAAACCAGGGCAGTGGGGTGTCCTAGAAGCAGAGAGAAGAGGTTGTCCCAGGGCATGTAGTGGTCAGCTGTGTCAAATGCTGCTGAGCGCTTACGCTGCAGACTGCGGGAGTGCCAACCAGAGCCCGCAGCAGGAGAGGGCGCACCTCCAGCAGCTCCACTGGGGCAGAGCACATGGAAACCAAGGGTCTGCTCTAGACAGTCAGAAGCCCGGAGAGACCCTGAGCAAAGTAAATGTTGGATTTGTTTCATCAAATGGCTTCACCTGTTTTTTCTTTCTCATTTTGATAACATGACGGTGTAGAAGTCTTCTGATCTTAGGGACCAGGATCCTATTGTCGGCTAAATTCCACACATTTTGAAATAGGAGAAAGTATATCTGAAATACCAGTTAATTTGCACATAACTTTTTTTTTCTTCATTCTTTACCATCCTACAGGTCATGATTCCTTAAGAAATATTTAATTCCGGGATGAGGAAGGAATACGGGTGGGGTCAGTAACTTGGGTTCTTTGGGGGCGGGTTGCAATGTTAGGGACCCTTAGTTGTCTCATTCATAAAATAATGAGACAGAAACTGTAATCTCTCAGGTAGAGGATTTCAAACTGTGTGCACAGTAGAATAACCTCGGGAGCTTTTTAAGAGCCCCCCCCCCCAGATACCCGGGCTGCACCCCCACCAATGAGGCCAGAATCTCTGGGGGTGGAAGCTGGGCTTCCGTGGTTCTCAATGCCCCCAGGTGACTCTGTGTGTGGCCGAGTTGGCAAACAGTGGTCTTGTGTTTTAGCCTAGCTCTTCTACTGAATTATCCTATTCTTGGGTGTGAATATATTCCCTACCCTCAACAAAATCAGGAAGAAGGGAGGAATGGATACTGGGCAGGGAGTTAGCAATGTCCATCAAGGGAAGTCTCAAAATTTACCTTCCAGGCTTCCTTTCACAGGCAGGGATTGATGGATACTCACCATAAAAATGAGGGAACGAAAGAAGTCCTGGAAATGTGGAATCCAATTTGGGAAGAAGGTGAAGGGAATTCCCAAATGGATGGCTGGCTCTTAATAGGGATTAGGAGCAACCAGTGTGTAGGTTGGAGCAAGAGGATGTATGGGGAATGATGAGTGGAAACAAATTGACAAGTTGCCCCACTTGTTTGACTATATTGAAGGGAGCTGTCAGATTCAGCCAGTTTGATGAATAGAGCCCTTGTTGGTATGCTGAAAACTGAGCAAATGGGGAAAAAGGCAATTAAACACCAAAACCTTCTTTTTACAAGAAAGAATAAAAAATAGGGTGGGGGGTGCCTGGTTGGCTCAGTCAGTAGAGCATGCCACCCTTAAACTCAGGGTTGTTAGTTCAAGCCCCATGTTGGGAATGGAGCCTACTTTAAAAAAAAAATATGTATGTGTGTGTATATATATATATATATATACACACATATATACATATATATAATTTACATTTCTATGTAATATATGAATATAATTTATATATATAAAATCACAGTGTACTACTGGCTCAACTAAGACAAGTTTTTGCATATTCACTTTGTAAATTTTGAATATTAATTTATCTAAAAGTTTTATTAAAATTTTATTGGGACAATGGGGAGGTGAATGTGTATATTTGCTGGTGGGGAGCAGATGTAAGAGCTAAAATCATCTTTTCCAAGGAGGATATATATTGATAATATCTAAAAGAGTAATAAATAGTGGGACAACATTATTGAGAAATATTAAAATAAATAACTGAAGAGAAACGTGAAAGAAATTTCCCCTAAGGAGCAAAAATCAGGGGTGGGGTTTGTTCCTGTTCTTTTGAAATTATGTACATTCTTAAATTTGGGGGGGAAAGATGACATTGTGGGGGGGAAGGTGGGACCAGATGAAACAGAGCTCCCCAGATGTGGGTTCCTGGAAGGCTGGGGGTACTTATTGATCCCTGTGCTAAGGATAGAGAAGGCATCGACTGGGGAAGTGGTTCCCCTGCTTCTGCTGTGTCATCCTCTGGGACGAGTAAGAGAGCTATGAATTAGGGACACCGTTCTGTTCTAGCATCACGGCGTCGATATAAGATCCCCAAGCAGTGATGTCTGTCAGGAGCTAGGGGAGCAAACCCCAACTCCCCCCCAAGCTAAGGAGTTTGTAATGTCAGCAGGGACCACAGAAGAACAGCCACTGAGGTGTGGTTGGAGCTCTGAAACACTAGAGAAGTAGTCCCACAGATTTTTGATAATTTACCCCATCAACTAAAAGAACATCCACCCTCTCTGAATGTGTATCTGTATATTGTAAGTAGAATCATATCTACTATGAAAAAGGTGAACATTTTTTAGAGGTGGGCAGAGGAAGAGGCAGAGAGAGGATCTCAAGCAGGCTCACGCCCGGAGTGGAGCCTCTTAGGGGGCTTGATCTCATAACCCTGAGATCCTGACCTGAGCCAAAGGCAGACCTTAACCAACAGAACCACCCAGGCACCCCCTAAAGATCTTTCTTGATAAATGTTTCTTTTTTCCAGATCAGATCTACTTTTCATCTTTTTTAAACTCATGGCAAGCAAAATTTGCACTAGGAGAGTATTTGAGTTTCCATTTTCTTGATGTTAACATGGGCCCTCATTCATTTTCCAGTGAGTCTCGTTTTTTTTGCCAGAAACTTTATGGCCCTTGCCCACCTTGTGAGGGTTGACTAGACAGGAAAGTATACTTCAAAAGCGCTTAAATGGGCCACATAAGCCTTTAGTGGTAGGGCCGTGCTGAAAATCAGTGAGGCCACCACCATCAAGCCCCTACTTTGGGAAATCGCTTTCTTCCCCAGGGTGTGCTGCCCACCTATGTGAGGCACAGGCATCCATCCTTCTGACCAGGTGCGGGCAGCTTCCGTGTGATACACAATGATCCCTATATTAAACCTTGTAAACCTTCACTTCTGCCTTTGCTAGGTTAGTCCGCTTACAAGCCCTAACCCTTTTCTTCCCACATACCAGTAATTGGCCTTGATTCCCCCTTGTGTGCACACACCCCTCTTTGGATGCCGCTAGAGGAGAAAACAGTATTTTCTACCTCTTTCTATGTAGGGCAAGGGTCACGCAAGCAGAGAAACCAGCAGCCTGGGCTGGTCAGCTTATTTGCTGAGCCGATTACACTCATAGGAACAAGGTGCCGTCATCGAAATTGGCGTGTGCATCTTTCTGAGGCAAAGGTCAAAAGCTTTCACTGGTTCTCATAGGGGGTTATGACCCCCGTGAGATTAAGAATTGCTGGTAATGGGGGGGGGGTCGGAAAAGAAGAAAAGAAACAAGATGGGATCGGGAGGGAGACAAACCATAAGTGACTCTTAATGTCCCAAAACAAACTGAGTGTTGCTGGGGGGAGGGGGTCGGGAAAGGGGGGTGGGGTAATGGACATTGGGGAGGGTGTGTGCTATGGTTAGTGCTGTGAAGTGTGTAAACCTGGCGATTCACAGACATGTACCCCTGGGGATAAAAATACATTATATGTTTATAAAAAATTAAAAAATTAAAAAAAAATTGCTGGTAACTTGTTTTCTATTATGTTTTTTAAAACTTCAGGCTTCCATGAACTTTCTTAGTTATTGATTTGTTAAAGACGGAATTGCCCTTGGTCACAGGATAGCCTTAAGTGTAGCTGACATTGCACAGTCCTGATTATCTGAGGGAAGAGTAGGTTTTCTTAGTAACAGACGGTAGCTTTGACGCGACTTCTCCCCATACTACCAAGGCTCCGGCTTCTCTCTTTCCCAAGTGCTGTTTACTTTGCCATTTAGCATCTCTAGCTTTCATTGAGCCCATCGTGTGGGTGCATTTCCATCCTGTCCCAGATCTTGTTTTTATGCTCCCCAGTCCTGGGCTTTTCCCTTCCAATATTTTGGTCTTTAACAGTTCTCTTTATTAAGCTGATATAATCCAGATCATGCATTTCCTATAGTTTAGTGAGACATAAATAATTCATGAGTCATTGACTGTTCTTATTTATTTCATGCAATTTCAGCCTCACGACTATGCTGCGGTTCATGGGTCCGATTTAGGTCTTCATTGATTTCTCTTCCTTAACTCTTCTTATGGTGCAGTTTCCCTTCCCCCGAATTATGTTATGAGTTATATGAGAAATATGTTATGAGTTCTCGGCTCTCTATCCTTTTCTCAACCTGTTGGTGCATTTTTATCATCTGTGGTCGAACTTGCAGTGTTTCTCCTGCCGACTTAATTCTTGATTCTAAAGTTGGGATCACAGCTTCAAGCCTCTCGTACCAACACCCTGGTCGGTGCTCAGCGCAGGAGGGTGTTGGATGTCAACGGGTGTCAAATGCGGGGATGTTTTAGTCCAGTGATACTCTCTTGCCTCTTTTCTTTTTTTCGTTTTCCTTCTTTTTCACTTTGCACCGTTTGTTTGTTTCGCACCATTGTATTTTTGTTCTAGGATGTCCAATTGTACATGAGTGTGTGTTTAATACCCTTCGCCAACCAGGGAGATAGGGCAGATCTACAAACCGGGAAGAGCGGGGCAAGAAAGAACCCTTAGAAAAGTGCAGATTGGAAACCTTAACCATTTACATTACCCTTGAGATCCAGAATTCTTGAACCAAAATATCATTACCTTTCCCTCCAAACTTTATATGTTATTTCTTGGGCAGAAATTTACTTATTGATTTTAGAGGGAGGGGCAGAGGAGGAGGGAGAGAGAACCTCAAGCAGACTCCCGGCTGAGCACAGAGCCCACTCCAGGCTCCATCTCACAACCCTGAGATCACGACTGGAGCAGAAATTGAGTCAGAATGCTCAACCAACTGAGCTACCCAGCCTCCACCCCCCAGATGTTATTTCTAAACTTAAGTTGGACTTACTAAAAACAGCCATCTCATAACTTTATTATTCACGTAAATTCTTTTTTCTGTATTTCTATTGATTACATTCTCCTGTATGCTTGAGGGGGAAGTTTTTCTGCTGGCTTTTCCATTTTCCTTTTTATCCTTCACCATACCAGAAGTATTACAGCTGCTCTGCAAGTGAAAAACTTCTGGGTGGATAGAGTTGTGTAAATAATTTAACACGATAAGCCCTGATGTTTGTGATCTCTTTTTGTATATGTGTGAATTATCTTTTTTTTTAAGATTTTATTTATTTATTTGACAGAAAGAGAGAGCACAAACAGGGGGAGCAGCAGGCAAAGGAGGAAGCAGGCTCCCTGCTCAGCAGGGAGCCTGATGCGGGGCTCCATCCCAGGACCCCAGGATCATGACCTGAGCTGAAGGCAAACACTTAACCGACTGAGCCACCCAGGCGCCCCTGTGAATTATCTTGCTAATTAGGTTTCTTAGGGTAATGTTAACATCAGTTACCATGTTTTCAACATTTAGTGACAAAGTAGTCAAAGAAACGAGCAGCTGAAAGAATTCTTTGGAGCCACTTGAAGCAGTTGGGGTACTGTGTTGTCTGTGGCTGGGGTGCCCAATGCATATTTCATTTACAGCATGGAACATGTTTTATTGTACATTCATGTATTCATAGCTCTCCTTTCTGCTGCACTGAGCTGGAAGACAGGAGAATGTCTCTGGCAGACCTGGGCTCACAAGGTGTTCACTAAGTGTTTGCCCTAATGCCCTGTGTTTCACGCCACTGTTCTCAAGAAAACCATCTGTCTTCAATATGGTGTTTCTCACGCTAGAGACCAAGGCAGGAGTTTCCATGCTGTGTTCTGAGGGTTTGATCACAACTTTTGAGATGCCTTCTTCCTTTTATTAAATGGAAAAAGTACCGTGAATCATCAGGATGACTATATTAACCACACAGGTCTGCTGAAGCGATGATGGTTAACTCTAAATTTGGTACTGCTCAAACATGCCCACGAAGATTTCTTCTGGCATGTTCTCGGGGGTCTGAGCTCTCACCTCCGAGGATGTTGCTGTCAGGCACAGTTAAGATACCATGTTCTTCTGGGAAAGGCCTCCCTCCACGCTCCTTGTCAGGAGCCCCCAACCGCCTGTGTGTTATGAGGGGGTTTCCCCTCAGGCTCCGTGAACCCCCATGTCAGAGTTAGGCCTGTTTCCACAGTGCTTTTCACACCCGGGTACAGCATTCGTGAAGCTATGTGGTAACTTGGGAATGTGCACTCAGGACTCCAGTCAGGGGCGCTCTCCAGCACTGAGTCCTGAGCACCCAGCTCAGTCCCAGCACCGTGCCCAGTAAGGCAGTCTGATCTGATCCAGAGCAGACCAGAGTGGACACAGGCAAACACATTGCAAAGGTCTTCTCGTTCTCTTGAGATGAGACTCATGTGGTCGTTGATTTTTCATTTCTAAAAGTAGTTTTTGTTTTTCCCAAATTGGTCTTAGAGATATTTTACCTGTTCTTATCTTCCAATACGCTGAGCATGATGGTCTTTCCAACCCGTGTTTGATTCCTATAGACTTGGTCCTGGTTCTGGTCCCTGTCTCTAAGTAGACTGCTCAAGGGACCTGGTTTCTTCATGTGCTGGGTTATATATTACGACCTGCTGATCAATGTGTACTTTAGGTTCTGTGGCAGAGTGTTAGAGAGGCCACATCCTGGGAGGAACCTCTGGAGAGTTCTGTGGGAGTTTGCTAGGAGACAGCACAGGCTCAGTCTGGATCCCCTGAACAGAGCAAGCTCTCACGATTTGAAGTTCTCTGACTCCTCGGGGTGTGAGGCTCAAAGGGCTGCGTCGTGAGCATCATTTCTCAGGATGGGCCTATTTTTAAAATTTCCTGTTTCTTTTCTCTGCTTTGAAATGACTCTGGCCTTCTCTGTAGCCATCTAAGTTTGGGGACAGGTAGTTGTGAGGCAAGGTATTTTTCTGGGAGGGTGGCCCTTTTGGGATTCCTGTCTCAATTTGAGGAGGGTCTTCTGTCAGATCTTGGGTGAGCTTTGGGCCTTGAGTCCTGGCTCCCTCATTCCCCTTTTCTGGGGCTGCAGACGAAGCCTAAGTAGGCATGAATGGCAGTGGGCTCCCACTTCTCCAGGATCCCCCCCAAGCTAGACTGGGAGTTCCTTGCTCTTAAATTGCTCACTGTTCTTAGAAACATCTCTATTATGTGTTTTTTAAATTGAAATATATTTTATGTATAACATTATATAAATTTAAGGTATATAACTGATTTGATACATTTATATATTGTAATACAATGGCTACTGTAGCAGTAGTTAGCTCCTCTCTCACCTCACAGAATTATCATTTCTTTTTTGTTGTGAGAATAATTAAGATCTAGTCTCTTAGCAAGTTTGATGTTTATAATACAACATTATTGTCTAGATTCACTATATTGTGCATTAGATCTCTAGGACTTACTGGTCTACATTTCACTCCTCAGTCTTTTACAAGTACTTCCTCCATCTGCCCGCCCCCCCCAAAAGATGTATGCATTTTATCCAGCCTATCTCTTCTCTTTTCTTTCTTTTTTCTTTTCTAACCTTCTTTCTAACCTCCCTCTTCTTCCCCTTTACTTTCTCTTTCCTTTCCCCTTCCCTCCTTCCATCTTCCTTCCTTTTTCCTTCTTTCCTCCTTCCTTTCCTCCCTTTCTCCTTCCCTCCTTCCTTCCCTTCCTCCCTTCCTTCCTTTTTCCTACCCAGCAGGAAAATTCTAAATAACCTAGCCTACTCATTATCCTGGAAATAGGAGATCTAAAAATCAATTTAAAGACAGAAAATTATTAACTGAGAATAAGTCTTAAAATAATCTTAAAATAAGCCTTAAAAACTCTTTCCTTTTTAGTCTTATTATCTATTTATTTATTTATTTTTAAAATTTTTAAGTAGGCTCCACACCCAACATGGGGCTTGAACTCACGATTCTGAGATCAAGTGTCACATGCTCTACGGATGAGCCAGCCAGGCAATGCCTCCCCCCACCACTCCACCTTTTAGTCTTTAAAACTTGAGGTAGATAATGTAGATCTGAAGTCAGTATACAAATAGGTCACTTAGATATTTCAGGTGAAAAGATGCCCCCAAATGACCCGCAATTTTAGAAACTTCCCTAGAAATGGGTACCTTGAATGATTGGCTGAACTTAGTAAAATTTAATCCTTGAATTTACCATCAAGACATTTCCTGTTGTAAGAAGCATAAGACTAACTCAAACTAGTATAAACCCCAAAGAGTATTCATTAGCTTACATTGCAGCCTTGGTATGAGTGGCTGTAGGCACAGCTGGATCCAAGAACTTGAGTGTTATCATTAGGCTTAGTGTGTGTCTCTTGTCTGTTTTGTGTTAGCTCCACTCTCTGGCATGCTCTTCTATGATGGCAAGGTGTCTTCCACAAACTCCAGATTCACAGCTTTTCCTTTAAAATCTGTGATCTCCAGGCTTTTTGATTATGTATCCAATGATAAAAGTCAAGCACCTGCTCTCAATGTGTGTATACCTACTTATAAATTATATGTGATTATATACTACTGTTATCCTATATGTTATATGAGTGAGTAGAGTTCAGATTTCTTTTTTTTTTTTTTTAGATAAAGAATAAAATAGGGGCACCTGGCTGGCCCAGTCAGTAGAACATGTGACCCTTGATCTTGGGGTAGTGAGTCCCAGCCCCCTGTGTGGCATAGAGTTTACTTAGAATAAAAAATTTAAGTATAAAATTAATTTCTAAAAAAAAAAGAATAAAACAGAAGTACTAATACTTTTACACTGCCAGTGGATTGTTTTGCACACACAATTTGGCGATAGTTTAGTAGGCCTCTCTCCTATCAGATACAGTCACCGTCTTGAGACCACAACTCATTAGTTCTTTTGGGCCTAGCTTGAGTCACATTCCTGTTCCTGAGATCAAACCCTCAAAATAGTAAACGCAAACTTTACTAATGTAAAGTGACACAAATACCTGACAAGGCATAAATAGATACTATTTTAAATTTTTAAAAGTATTTATATTTTTGAACCTTATTATCATAGGTATATTATCAAAGAAGGGGCATAATCATTTTGTACCACATTTTAGAACAAAGATTCTCTATTTTCACAGCAATTTATTTCCATTAGTCCATACTCAGTTGCTGGGATTTCATACCTGGTATATCATGAAAGTGTCCCTTCTAGTTTTTATTAATATTCCAGTGACAGGTGAATGCTATATGTTAAGATACAGGAATTGATGAGTCTTGCAAATAAAATCCTATTCTTACAATTTTGACAGTGGCCATTTTGAACAAGATGGATAATTGTGTGGAAAGGCAAGTGATGGAGGGTCCTGAATAATTTTCAGATTTCCAAAGAGAAGAGGAGGTCACTGGTTGAAGGGAGAATTTTGCTTGTAAGGATAGGTAAAGAACATGAACAGAAAGTATTATTCAGAAACTTTCTTTTTTAAAAAATATTTGAGAGAGAGAGAGAAGGAGAGAGTGAGCGAACTAGTGGGGGGAAGGGCATAGGGGAGAGAGAGAACCTCAAGCAGACCCCATGTTGAATGTGTAACCCAACACAGGTCTCTATCCCAGGACCCTGAAATCATGACCTGAACTGAAACCAAGAGTCAGACATTTAACTGACTGAGCTGTCCAGGTGCCCCTCAGAAACTTTCTGATGAACAAGATGTTCTTTTTATTTAAAAATTGATCTTCTGTGACAGAAATGCAATGGCTCATCTTGATTCTGAGGTGAAAGAAGAATGTCTGAGGGAAGACCTGAAGTTTTACTTCATGAACCCTTGTGAAAAATACCGAGCCAGACACCAGATTCCTTGGAAGCTGGGATTGCAGATTTTGAAGATAGTCATGGTCACCACACAGGTAATTCATATTATCAGTTGGTTTGTTGCTTTTTTCCCCTTAACCCAACATGAAACTCTTTTCATGTGTTCCACCCTTGACTTTTGTTCCGAAAAGTCCACACTCGAGTTCATAAAACTGTGAAATTATGTTGACTCTGGAGGACAGATTGTAGGTTGAAGTTCAGTTTCAATAATGACCTTCTTTTAAAAAGTAAGGGATTCTGAGGTCATCTTCCCACAGGTTCTGCAAATAGAGATAAATAGTAGGTTTTGTATGTAATAGAAGATCGATATGGGGGTGGGGTGGGGTTCTATATCTGAATGAGGCACAGGAAGTTGCTCAATCCCAAGTGAGTGTGTTCTTGAAATTTCTCATCTCCTTTCAAATACACTTTTGAAATTGCATTTTTGACTGCTTTGATTTTGAGACTTGACAGAGGTCTGTTTCCCTTCCATCAGTAGCTAAGTCGGTCAGTGAATACTTACTCTTGGACCTGTCAGGAGAGTACAAGGTCTACCTTGGGATCTTTGGTTGAATTTCTTGTTGAGACTTTATCTCCAGGATCAAAACAGCCTTCAGAGTTGTTATCTAGTTTTTGAGACTGTGGTTTGGAAGCTGTTTCAGGGAGGGTCCTGTCTAGATAACTACATTTGAAATGCATGCCCTTCTAAAAACATGATCAGCCTGGGGTATTTGGCTCCTTTGGCAAATAATCATCTTGTTATTAATGTAAAGATGTTCATAAAGATGTTATTTCTGGAACACAAAAATAAAGACCTTTCTAAAAATAGCTTTGTATAGTTTTAGAAATGAAAGGAGGTTCCTGTTGTAATTGAAGTTGCATCTTTCTTCTGTGATCATAAAGAAGTCTTTTCATTGAAAGACATGTTTCCATTACACCAAGTTTTAAGGTAACCAGGTTGCTTTAAAAGAAACAACAAAGTTGAAGAAGAAAACTCAACAAAGTTGAGGTATAGGGACCCCGTTAAATGTGTATGCTTGGCTTTTCCCATTTAAAAATCTTTTCATTTTAATTCTTGGGTTTGAAATTTTAATTCTGGCATCCTTGGCATCCTATAAAGTAGGTACATTATTAGTCTTACTTGGAAGGAGGAGAAATAATGTCCCCTTTTTCATTTGATTAATTGCAAGTGTTTCCTAATTTCTTCTCTGGCCAAATCAGCTTTTGGTTCAGCTTCTTGATCTATTAATGTTACCAAAACTCCACCTTATCTAGGCATTGAACATCCCGATCTTTGACTTACCTTCTTTGTCCTGAAGCCTACTAAATCTCGTGGGTTCTTCCTTCAAAACTATGTCTACTTATGCTTTACCATACTCACCATCTTCTCTCTCTAGCCCAGACTCTTATCTCATTAATTTATGATATGTATGAAGCACCTCCTGTGCTGTGAGTCCTGCTGGGAATACAGCTGGGAATACGTCACTGCTGCTGAGAGGTAACCTAACATGTGGCGTAGCACATGCCGTATGCCAGGCAAGGTGCTGTCTGCATGTTCATTCATTTCATCCTCACAGCAACCCTGTGAGGCGGGTCCATTATTGCTCCCATCTTGTGGATGAGGAAATGGGACCAAAGAGAATAACTAATTTGCTTATGGCCATTCAGTTGGTAAGTGGTAGAGTCAGATTGGAGCCCTGTGGTCTGACTCTAGGGCCTGCACTCTTACCCTCAGATTGGTTTTATTCCAGGCATGGGTCTTGTCCTCAGTTCGCGGTCTAGGAATACAGGCAAGTTAACGAGTCTGCTTCCAGACTTTGTCTTATGCCTACCTTCCTTGTCCACACCCACACCAGTGTGTTCAATGCTAATATCAAATGAATTTTTCTTAGAATGTCTTCATTGGGTCACTCTCCTGCTCAGAATCTTTGGTGGTACCTGTTTTCCCACAGAAGAAAATCTTGACTGTGTACCTTGATATTCAGATTTCCACAGTCTCCTTTGACTTGCCTTTCCAATGGGTTTTCATTTATTTGCTCCCCAATCCCAGCCAGCTGGATGCACCCAGGGATTCTCATCCCTGCCCTGTTTGCTCCACCAAGTCCAGAGTGGTTCTTTTTCTCCATCTTCTTGCAAGTGCCCTTGGAAGTCCCCTGCTGGTCTTTCCTGACCACTCCCCACGTGGTTTTCCTGGGGACATTGCTACCTGTTGCTGTCTGTTTCAATGCTTTTGCTTTTAGTAGACTATTTCCGGGGGGCACCTGGGTGGCTCAGTGGTTAAGGCCTCTGCCTTTGGCTCGGGTCATGATCCCAGGGTCCTGGGATGGAGCCCCATATTGGGCTCTCTCCTCAGTGGGGAGCCTGCTTCCCCCCACGCCTTGCCTGCCTCTCTGCCTACTTGTGATTTCTGTCAAATAAATAAATAAAATCTTTAAAAAGTCTAAAAAATATAGTGTAAATAATAGTCTAAAAATATAGACTAAATAATAGTCTAAAAAACAGACTATTTCTGGGAAATGATAATTTGATTTTTGTGTGGGTACACCTTGTCTTCCCTAACAAAGTTGGGAGGGGTTAGGTTCTTGCCCTGCTGGAGGAACATTCTAATAAGTTTTCCTATGTGGATATCTAATTGGAGCAGATTTCTCAAATACCTTTCTTCCTTCTTTCAGATCCCACTTGTCCCTCTTCCTCTTTTTCTGTCTCTTAACACTCCATCCTCAAGTCTAAACGGATGGGTGGCATTTTATCAGGGTGGATGAGGAGGAAACTTTAAAAAAAAAAGACATTCCTATTCTGCAGTAATTTATAATCTTGAGAGAGGTGTCCACATACTTGTTCTACTTGTTCCTTCTCATATTCTGTGTATATTATTAGAGCAGAATCTTGTTTTTTACCTGGTACAGAATATTTTCTCCTACACTGATTTCATAATAAGGTCTTACCTTCATGAAGTGCCAAAGTGCTCTTAATGTGTAACTATTCTGTTTTCTATCATAATCTTGGCAAATATTAAGATCTAGTTAGTGGGGCAAGAGTACATTTTTCTGTCAACTATTTGACCAAAATCATCATCTTACTCCATAGGGAATATTGGGTTCTGCCATAGCAGTAAGAGGACTTATGATCTCCTTCTGAGGGTTTCTCTTCTCTACTAACAGATGCTTTGAAAATCCCACCCCTGACATGATGCTGGGCCATATAGGTAGATCTTAGCTTGTTCTAGGAATGGAAGAAATTTCTTGTTCCTGTTGCCAGATGGGGGTGGTTCCAAGCAGAGATTATACCTTCATGTTCCCTCATTCCGAAAGTTGAGCTGATGAGCTTTGAGTTTAAATAAGGTGGTAGCTTAAAATATCAGCAAATAGTATGCCACTTTCTTGGTCAAGTTATCCATTCCCCATTCACATTTTTTTGGTGTGGTTTTTTTGTTTTGTTTTGTTTTTCTCAAGTGTGAATGTGGGAGGAATAGGTCGAATATCCCTGCTTCTAGCGTTAAGTTTGCAGTATCTCTGAGAGGTAGTGGGGCCAGATGGTCCAGAGAAGGGATATGTAAGCCTAATAGACACCTCACTGACATTTTCTAGCTGTTCCAACTTGAATAAGTTCCCTAACTTCAGCTGCACGTGTATAAAATGGGATTATATTCATCAGTGGGTTCTGTACTTGACTCTGGCATTGTGATGGGCACTATTTCAGTTCCTAAGTGGGGAGTGGGAATCCTGTCCTTGTGGAGCCCAGTGTAATATCCCCCTCATAGAGTGTTGGCGAATTAAAGTTTTTTATTTTTTTTATTATTTTTTATTTTTTTTATTTCATTTCTTTTCAGGGAAACAGAATTCATAGTTTTATACCACACCCAGTGCTCCATGCAATGCGTGCCCTCCATAATACCCACCACCTGGCTCCCCCAACCGCCCACCCCCCGCCTCTTCAAAACTGTCAGGTTGTTTTTCAGAGTCCATAGTCTTTCATGGTTCATCTCCACCCCAATTTCCCTCAACTCCCTTCTCCTCTCCATCTCCCCATGTCCTCCGTGTTATTTGTTATGCTCTGCAAATAAGTGAAACCATATGATAATTGACTCTCTCTGCTTGACTTATTTCACTCAGCATAATCTCTTCCAGTCCCGTCCATGTTGCTACAAAAGTCGGGTATTCATCCTTTCTGATGGAGGCATAATACT